>CAJUYI010002661.1:0-29234 GCA_910591695.1 Galerucella pusilla | reverse complement strand
TCTGTATCTGTATCTGTATCTGTATCTGTATCTGTATCTGTATCTGAGAATGGGTGTAACGTTTGGCTAGTTCCGCGATTGAAACTCAGTTTCAAGACTGATCATTGGAGTGTCCTATCTATGTTATATTCTCTATTTCGTTCAGACTTCACTCAACATTACTCTACGTATTGGAACATGATTGGAGCTACGCCACTTTATGTATATAACGTATCGAAATATTGGCAATACGAACTGTGTAGCATATTGTACACACAAAATGGAAATATCAACACCAACAAGTTATTTTCTATTTCTGTATCGAATAGTAAACCTTTCACGTAATTAAATTTTGATTTTCTTGTTATTCCTTCCGCCGAGCACACAGGATGTTTTAATTAAATCAAGTTTAATACTGTGCATCAACTCATAAATATAAAAGATCCTTTAGGAATCATATATGCGCATATTTAACCACTAAAACTTATTATGTATTTTCATTGTAGATTATGCTAGAGCCCTAACTATGACTTCAGTGCCGTAGAAGCTTGATTTATCAATTTATTAAATGATTATGTACAATTTTTATCTGGTAGAATTTTGTTTACTAATATGGAGATGAATATAGTCAAAAGCGTTTTTGTCGTCCGGGTACAAAGGTCACTAACCATATATATCAAATCAGAAGACACAGAGGTTATCAAAATGTGAGATTACAAATATACCTGGAGAAAATAATGATGGTTGATGTTTCCTGTACACTGGTTGACGAATGTCCACTTTTTCATTCATTCTGGAGATAATCTATCAGATTAAGTACCATTTTTTTTGCTTGAGAATGCAAAATCCGAAAATTGCTTCTTATTATTCATATTGTCTTTGTATGACTTTGTTGAATCGTATGACCCGCATGATAAGACTGCATTTGACTATGTAAGTTTTTTTCTACAATTTTTTAAGATGTGGCACAAGCTTTTGACTGCGTAGCATGAGGAACTGAAATATAAAATGAGCAGTCATCCGTACTGAACAGTACTTGCAGCTTATTGATTCCATCATCAGAGTTTTTGGAATAAAACAAATAAAAGCATATAACAGATTTGGGAAAATCAAAGCAGTTGCATGAGGAAGTATACTGGGGTCAATCCTATTCTTGTTTTCAATGCCAGAAGTGCGATTTGGCATTTTTGCAGCCTATTAATTGGTCAGATTGCCACCCGTTTCACACAGCTCGTTTTATTTAACTGACAACGACATTTGTCAGTTTTGTGTTTATTTACAGTGTAACCCAATTTATTTGGAAGCACCCCCGTAAAATTCGAATTTTTCAACCGATTTTGTTTTAATTTTTTTGTTACATTCAGTATCAAAAACAGTATTTTGGTACAAATTTTCATAGCTTAATTACTACTTTCAAGGTCTCTCTATATTAATTTTTTTTTTGCCAAAAAAGACAAAAGTACATTAGGCATATTTGAGAAAAAATATTGCCTAATGTACTTTTGTCTTTTTTGGCAAAGAAAAATTAATATAGAGGTTCTTGAAAATAGTAATTAGGATATGAAAATGTGTGACAAAATAGTGTTTTTAAAACTGAATCCAACAAAAAAAATTAAATCAAAATCGGTTGAGAAATGCAGATTTTACAGGGGTGCTTCCAAACAAAATGAATAACACTGTATATAAAAATATTCATCAGTTCAATTTATTAACGCTTTTTTGTATTATTGTTTTATCTCCAACTAAGTATCAAAATTTCTGTTGACTTTTAGTTTGTGTTCGCTAAGAAGAGCATCCACGTACTGTTTACTAAGCACGCCACTGAGTCGAGAAGCCCAACGTTGAAATTCTAAGCTCTAGGCAGAAAAGCAAAGCAGCCCCTGCTTACAATTTTATACTTAGACTTCAGCAGATTCCGGAGAGTCGGTTATTAATGAAGAGGCTCCCTTTTTCTTGTAAAATTAACTTTAGAATAGGATTATAGAATAATTGCTTGGATTTCAATCTGCAGATTATTAAATGCGATCTCCAGCATTTGTCTTAAAGCCTTCATAATAATTTTCAGTGGCTCTGAGGGATAGAGAGATTTAAAATCAGTGGAGTGGTGAATCCACGGAATTTCCTATAACTTTTACGTAATTGGAGTTATGTTAATGGGTATGATAATAACTTGGAGCTAGGTTACGAAAATGGTTCGAAACGGAATTATCATACCATGAGTTTTGGGGAAAATATCAAAAATGTTTATTTTTTCAACTGGAGATGAAATGTTAGATCTATTGTACCTAGTTTTTTGGGAAGTCTTACTTTTAGTCTCCGAAGGAGACAATTTGGGCATAAAATACTGTTAGTGTAGACTGTGTTCAGTGTCGAGAATTGCCAACGTTTTCAAAATTCCCAGCTGTAAGAGAAAATCAAGTACGCGAATGGTTATATTGTTCTCGCCTAGTTCATTGAGTTTGTCTAGGCATTCCCACACCGTTTTGCAACTGATTACACAAAAGCTCAGTGCTTTAATGGTTGCTTGACTATCTGACATTATGATAATCCTTTGTCTTCTGTATCCTTTATCAATATTTAACTGAGCTTACTTTCTTAGGGCGTGGATTTCCGCTTGAAAGATACTTGGGGTTTATCTCAAGCTTTCAGAGTGTTTGGTTCCTGGCCCAAACACTCCTATCCCAGTTCCTTCTATTGCCTTTGAACCGTCTGTGTACCATTGAATGTTATTCTTTCCAAGTCTGGTAATGGTATTTGGATCCCATTCCTTCTTGTTGCTCAATTCCGTAACGAATTTCTTTGGAAAGTTATACTTTTAACTATAGTATATCCTGATGATATTACATTTTATTTCAAAGAGATTGTACCCACATTTGTTTCTGCGATAATTTTAAAATCCAAAAGATTTGGAGAATAATTAGAGAAGTTTGCTTGATGATAAATATTCGTTTTGGTGATTAATACATTTTTCCTCTGAAGAGATTTCTCTCACTAACACATCTGCCCATACTGTATTAAGAAATTAAGTTACATATTTGTAGAGTTTGACAGTATTTGCTTCTATTTATCAAATTTGAAGGCAGCCAAAGAAAAAACGGAAAATATTCATGCGTTCACGCAACCAAATTATCGTCGAAGACAAGCAATTTCCTGAATTCACCGTTTTCGGCTCTTCCCACACGGCTAATTTGAATTATAGAAACATGACTCAGACGAAAATAGTAGGTACCTACATTTCAGATTCCCTGATTGAAAATTGCCTGTATATAATTTACTTCATTTCCTTCGAGTCTCGTTAATAAGGAAATGAAAATTGCCGCCTCGATTTCCACTGTTAAATTAATGTTGATGATGTTGCGTTGGAATATTTCCACCGATGTTCAAAGGGAAAGGAAAAAAGCCGATTTGGGGTTTGCGAAGGTATTATCAGATTACTGGTTGCGCTTGGAGGGAACAAAAATGAACAAGTAATTCGGTTACGAAGGTGTTATTTTGAAAATATTGATTTGAAAGCCTTGTTAGTCTATGTAAATATAAGTTATACACTGTGTCCATTTAAGATCGCACCATATGGGAAACCTTTTTATTATCAATTTTAGGAAAAAACTGATCCTTAATAAAAAGCTCTGCTTGTTCTAAAATCTAAAATACAATTATCAGATATCAATTTTTTTTAGTATTATACGAAGTTTCCCAAAAAATATGAACTTTTTTTGATATGTATTTCTAAATACAATAACATTGCAAATTTTACTGTAGTTACGTGTAATATAGGATGCTCTGTCAAACTAATGAATGTTTGATAGCTACAAATGTTTGACAGTTATTGTCAGAACGCATTAGAATTTCACGCAAAGGTAGCCGTGGAGACTAGACTTGTCTCCATGATGGTAGCGTTATTAAGAAAATATAAACAATGGTCGCGTTCATCCCAACAAAGTTGATCATGTAGGGATTTTTGGAGTAATCCATCAGTTCGTAATTCTGCTAAACGTGCTAATAGAACCATCGACATATATGTCAACAAATGTCAATGAATGCCACAACAAAAACTCAATTTCATTTGATATATCTTCTGTAAGTTCCTTGTGGCATTACTTATTGTTTTTTTCTCTTATTTTTTTGCGAATCAAACCACAATAATGTGGTTTCATTTAATATATTATTAATTATTTATCCATTTTTGATTTTTATTTGTTCCAATAGTTAGTTTTTTGTGAGCTTAGTAATCCGTGATCATCAACAACGAAAAATTAGCCAGGTGTGTTAATGAGTTTCTGTTTCTTAAAAAATGGATCCTTTTCAAGCAGCTATCGTAATTGCTGAAGAAGGCGCTCTAGATGTATGTCTTATAGTAGGCCGCGCTGTAGACCTTCTTCAACCCATAGAACAGCGTGAAGTTTGAGAAGAAGGACGTAATCGGAAGCCCCGTATCAGAAATAACCATGGGAGCTATGACAGTTAATGCATCATCAATCGGTAGCGTATTTTAATTCTTATTTAAAAAATGGCGACTGATACCACATCGCTCAATCTGATCAGTGATTCAGCGGGATATTGATGATCGCTTCGGTAGCGCTACGTTGTGATGAACACAAACATTATTAAACAAGCACAGAGCCTATTATTTCAATGTGAATGGATGTAACTGCATACTTAAACGACGTTTTCAGTTCTGATCAACTTTTTTCAATACTATTTGTCGATATTGTCAAATTTAAAGGTACTTTACTCTTGAGTAATGTTCATATTTTTTGAGAATTCTCGTACAATACTGAAAAAAATTGATATCTGATGATTGTATTACAGACTTTAGAACATGCAGAATTTTTTATTAGGAATAAGTTTTTTTCATAAAATTGATAATAAAAAAGTTTCCCATATGGTGTGGACTCAGGTGGACACAGTGTATATACAGGGTGCTCCTGAATTTATGCGACAAAATTCAGGAGGTGATTGCTTGTATTAAATTGAGACTGATCTTTCCCATAACAAAAATTTCCTCATCCCACTTCTTTCCTAGATATCACCCTTATAAGGTGCTGACTAAAATTAAGTTTTAATTTTTTTCTAAAACTTCAGTAAAGCTAGAAACTTGGAATTCTGTAATGGAAAAATCAGTAAAAATAATTACGATAATATTTCTATAAACATTGATACTAAAATTTATACTGTACATTTGTAGAAGGACTAATAAGGGCCTTAACGAGTTAATTTTCCATGCCCCACCTTTTCATAAAACCATATACCATAAATACATTAAATTGATGGTAAATCCGATTAGTGGAAACCGAGGATTAGGAAGTAAAATTTCAGTACCGAGTCATATTATTGGGATGTCCAATATTCGATTGTATAAGGAGTGACTACACTAACAACAATGCACTTATTAGATTCCATTTATATTTAGGAATATTCATTATAAAATAAAGTAGGTTTAAATTGTTCATTTTTAATATTAAATTTATTGATCGAGAAGTAATATCAAGCGAAACTTTTATTATTTTTTTGAATTGAACAAGAAGGTTTTGCAACGTCTCTAGATCTACCAAAAAAATTGTTTCTTCTTGCTCTGCAAACCAGACCTCCACAACTTTTATTGTTGGGAGAAAATTTACCTTTTCAACTTTTTTTCAGTTGAGGTAAGAGATGATAGTCGGGCGGGGCCAAATCTGGTGAATAATGGGGGTGTTCTGGTAACTCAAACCCTAAATCACGAATTTTTTGCATGGCAACACGAAATTTGTGTGCAGGGGCGTTGTCCTGCTAAAACAAAACACCTTTGGATAGTTTTCCGCGTCTTTTCTCTTTAATTTTTTTCCGTAGAGTCGTCAGTAATGTCGAATAGTAATCTCCGGTTATTGTTCTACCGTTATCCAAAAAATCAATCATGATTACTCCATTGCAATCCCAAAAAACTGAAGCAAGAACTTTTCCAGCAGATTTTTGGACACGAAACTTCTTAGGTCTTGGAAAAGACAAAGGACATTGATCACCAAGCGTATTCAGCATATCTTCGTAAATTTATTGCGTAGCTCTGGTTCACGTTTTTTGACGTCCAACTTCACACTGACACTTCTAATGGGTTATTGTTGGTAACGCAATATTTTGTTTAAACATGGAACTGGTCTAGGCTAGCTATATATCAATACATCCTCGTAAAAAAACACTCTTAGAGATTGTAGTAGCCAGGGAATTTGGAGTTAAATAGGGAAACAATCCATAATGTTCCCTTCAATATACTTCCAACGTACAGCATAAATAATGACTAAAGGTCTTAGCCTAGCCCGTCAACGTATAATATGTAAAGAGGATCTCCTTGATGTAATCAAAATACATACATTAATATCAATGGAACTTTATGGTAAGTAAATCCGCATAAAAAAACTCAAATTGATTTTAGACAAATTAAAATAGTATCTTAACTTAATCATTTATTTGAGACTTCTAACTCTTGAATTGTATGAGTTACACATTGTTCTTTGTCACATAATTTTAACTGAATTTCTTTTATATTTGATTCCCTCTGTAAAATCCTTATTCGTGCTACAAAACTGCAGCATTCTGTTAAGATAATCCTCACATATCTCGTCTCTAGTGATGTATTAACATTCCACAGATGCCCTGCTTCTATTATTCCAACAAACGATTGCAATACTTCAAAATTTGTAGCAACAGAACAAACAGAATAATATGGATTTTCTGCATCGGTCGTTTGTCATTGTCACGTATGGTTCTACATCTTTCTGTTATGTATAGGCAAGTCTGTAACAAATTTGTTTTTCTTGAATTCTGTTTTTTATGTTGACGAAATATCAATCGGAAAATAATTCTCCACTTTCTTTTGGGACACTCTGTGTATCAGAGCTGTTATCCCACATTTTCGCTTAAAATTCATGCTTCGTTTTTTCTCCAGAATAAAGGTTAAGTAGTCACTACCTATGTATAAACGGGAATTCAGGAAATTGAAAATTTCTCATATTCTAAATCAATTTATGTTAATGCGATTATATATTTCTTCTTTGCCGCCAGTTTGACGAACGCAACCTTCTGATGCTAAGAAAGAAGAAACGGGAAAATTTCCCAAGTTGCATTCATAGGCGGATTTTCTAGGGATTGGGGCACAGGATTTTATATCATATTCTCTCTTTGATTAGTATTTCAATGTAATCGAAAACGTCGGCTGTTTTCAACGGTCGAAAAAATATCAATTGAAGTTCTTCTTACAAATTTCTCTTCACCTTTTATAAATTATAAAAAATACTAAATAAGATCCATCTCTTGCTTGTATGTATATACAGTGCGACCATAAATTAACGCATACATTCAAATAAACAATAAAATTAGAAATTCAGAAAACAGGTTTTGATTTCAATTTACTATTACCTTTTCGATGAATATCTTTATTACCATTTCGATGAATATCTTTATAGCTGAGTACACATGACTAGAAAGTCAAGAAAACATTTTTGTATTCTGTGTAAAAAATTTATTTAAAATTGCAAAGCGCTTTCGGCTATTAGGCCATCATCAGTGCCATACCTGCAAGTAAGCAATAATCTTTGGAAATTTTTTAAAAAGAAATTAGTAAAGAATTACTTACTCGTCAGATATGAATCAAGAAACCTAGTCAAATGTCTACAACACATTAACGTCACTGTTAAAATTACATTAAATTTAAAATTTTTAAAAATTATACCCTGATTGGGGTTAAACTGTCTTCATATTATGAACATTTTTAATTTAAATTAAATTCTTCAGCCACTACACGAACACGTGTTAGTAGACCGGAAGACGAAGTGACACTACTTCAATTTAAAACTAACAAATGACAAATGACAATTCAAGTGGACACAGAACTCAAGCTATCCAACATGAGCATAAAAGTAAAATTATTGTAAAAATTTTTTTGATCTGGTAATGTTCCAAAACCAAATATGTGAATTTCCTAAATGAATTATAAATAAATTTGATATATTGAGGTCTAATAAGAACCCATCAAATCATAAGATGCCGAAAAAGATTAAGGGTCTATAGAAAACTCACAAATAGGTCAAGAGAGATTCCAAAAGCAAATAAATTAATTTGAAAATTATAAAATATTTGTGTAAATCAATGAAAGTAATTATCTGAGCATAATTTCAAATAACAAATTTTAATGAATAAAAATAGTAATCTGGTAACCCCTCAAAACCAAAAATCAGTCATCTGAACAAAGGAAACAGATTTGATTTTAAAGTCTAATAAGAACGTATTATTCAAATCTGATTCCAAAACAAAAAATATCTTGGGTCTAATGAGAACCCGTTCCCAAATCTAATTAAAATAGATAACCAATCCATAGTCAGAAGAAACTCCAAACACAATAATCATTCAAAGAATGAAGTATGTAAAATCAAATTCCAGCAATTATTAATAACAAAAATACATTTAAATACAAAGTAAACTATTAGTTGAATTATGTAATTCAAACAAACAACCCAACAAGAGTCAAGAAATATCCAAAAAAAACAAATACTAATCATGAATTTTGTAATTTAAAAATATAGAAAATTTAGAATTGATGATCATTAACTAAACTGTATGGTATCAATCTGATAATGTTGTTGATAAATATGGAAATCATCATAGAGAAAACTTTTATGGATATACTATTTAATCTAATCTAATCTAATCTTTATCTTTTCAAATGGAGCCCCCCTTTTTTTAAATTTCCAGATGTCCTTTGCTGAGCTGATTGAGAAAATGTATAATACGTTGCTTCAAATTGGCACAGGGTGGGCCAAAATGCATAATCACGAGGATGTATTGATATTTGGTTAGCCTAGACCAGTTCTATGCATAAACAAAATATTGCGTTATCATAGCAACGAACAATAACTCATTAGAAGTGTCAGTGTGAAGTTGGACGTCAAAAAAGTGAACCAGAGTTACGCAATAAATTGGAAGAAAAAAGATGTCCATTGTGAAAATCGAAAAATTGGAGTATAGAGCCATCATCAAGTACCCTTGGTGATCAATGTCCTTCGTCCTCTCCAAAACCTAAGAAGTTTCGTGTCCAAAAATTTGATGGAAAAGTTCTTGCTTCAGTTTTTTGGGATTGCCATGGAGTAATCATGATTGATTTTTTGGATAAGGGTAAAACAATAACCGGAGATTACTATTAGACATTACTGACCACTCTACGGGAAAAATTGAACAGAAAAGACGCGGAAAGCTATCCAAATGTGTTTTGTTTTTGCAGGACAACGCCCATGCGCACAAATCTCTTGTTACCATGCAAAAAATTCGTGATTTAGGGTTTGAATCACTAGAACACCCCCCTAATTCACCAGATTTGGCTCCGTCCGACTATCATCTCTTTTGTCAACTGAAAAAAAGTTTGAAAGGTAGTAAATTTCCTTCCAACGAGGAGGTCATAAACTCTGTGGAGGTCTGGTTTGCAGAGCAAGAATAAACATTTTTTTTTAAAGGTATAGAGACGTTGCAGGTTCACTGTAATAAATTTGTTCAATTAAGCGAAGAATTATGTTGAGTAATGAAATATTTTGTTTGGTTCTATAGTAGGCTAAGAATTTTTCAGTATACATATGTATGACAGAATGCTCCTTGTATTTTCATAGTTGTGGAATCGGTAAAACTACTTCACTTTGAACATCCCAATTTACAGAATATCCATCTAGACCAACTTTTTGAAAACGGATCGTCGGCTGAAACCTATTTGCATATATTTTCAACCGCCTTTTAAACGATTCTGGTGAAACGTCAAAGTAGGTCATATTGATTGTTGAAATATGCATGTTTTAATATCGACTGCATGGAAACGTCCTTTTATCCGATGTCCTTTGAACTTTACATAGTAAATTCGTTCAGAAGGAGGATTACGTACGGACGGAAGTAGCTTTTTTTCAGATTCATACACATTTTATTTTAAAAAATAGACCAAGCCTGGCTGGTAGAGGAATTTCTTTTTACGCGTTCAATTGATGTAGTTTATTTTGTTTTGTCAATAACATTGGACCATATTCATTTGGGTCCATCTGCAGACCAGCTCTTTTCCATCAGAGGAAGGTCTTCTCTCCAATTTTTCGGCAGTTGGAAAAATGATCTTGAAGATCAGTTGCTGTGAATTTTAGTGGGCATGTGATCCAGGAAGCAAAAGCTTCATACATCACAACCCACCAATTTTGTATTTTCTGTCTCTGGTAATGAATTGGAGAACCAGTTGGCTGAAGGAACTCCAGAGGCCCGAGCGGAATACTGTATAGGAGGTGATATCCGGAACTGGTAGAGAAAGAACACCAATTCTAATGAAGGATTACTGAACATCGTAGACAAACAGGCTGTTGAAACTGGCTAAGAGACATTTGAAGACTGTTACCGATCTGGTTATAAGACACAACACGCTGAGGATACATCTATACAAAATGGGAGAAGTCAGTGAACGTATTGCAGAAAACGCGAACTTAGGGATCACATACTTTTGTGAGAACTCACAAGGACTCAGGGGGAAGCACTTATGAAAGGATATAATACAACCATTACAACAAATATAGAAGACGAGAAGCTTCTGGTATTAAATATCTCTCAAAGTTTTGTTCATGGCTTTATTTCTTAGGAAAGTTTTTTTTAAACATAAATCACCAAATCCCTTAATTTTTGGTGAAGGAAATTACGATGATTACATTTATTCTCAAGATTATTAAAAAAGGAAATTTATTTTTATCTGCTTGTTCATGGTCATGGTCAATATTTTATTTTTGTGTCTCGTTTCCGGCGGTTAAAATTTGAATATCAAAAGGGTGGATTAAGACAATATTTTAATTAGTTAAATACTTCTAGTTAACGTTGTCAACTTTTATTGCGAAACTTTACTAAGCTAAACTTAATAAAAATAAAGAAACATGATGGACACTTAAAACTTTGCGTCTACTTTCCCGCGTTCGGGCGATTAATTATAAATTTTCAACGCAGCTTCGAGGTGACAGTACAAATATTTCTTTTGAGAGCAATAAAAAATCTCGAAAGTGTAATTTCGGCAATTTGTGAAATGTTATATATTTCGTTTTTTTAGGGGAAGTTAAAATAGAAGTCGTTTAAAATTGCGTAAAACAATATTTAATAATATTCAATTGCGGGTTCAAAGGTCACTAACCATATGTATCAAAAATCAGAAAACACAGAGGTTACCAAAATGTGAGATTACAAATATACCCGGAGAAAATAATAATGGTTGATGTTTCCTGCACATTGGTTGACGAATTTCCACTTTTTCATTCATTCTCGAAATAATCTGTCAGATTAAGTACTATTTCTTATGCTTGAGGATGCAAAATACCGTAAAATTGCTTCTTATCATTGATACTATCCCTCTGAATTGTCAAAGTGACATAGCTGACATTTAAATAGAAACTTCGCTGGTGAAGGACTTTTTAGAATCGCTGAAAACTAAGTAGATATTCTTTTTTCCCCCGTCAAAATTGCATAAGTCTGTCTTATTCATCTTACGGATTTTATTTGGAAGTTATGATTAAACGCAATAAAAGAAAACAAAAACGGTATGAGTATGTCTTTGTTGAATTGTATGACCCGCATGATAAGACTGAATTTGACTGTAGGAACAATATTTTTCAATTCAATAGAAGTATAAAATATACTAGATGACTATTTTATTTTATGTACCGAATGTTCGAATAAAAATGACTGTAAAGCATAATTCCTCTATCAAACCAAACTGACTACTGTCGAGGGCCTTATAAATTTCACACTATTAAAAAATACACCCTATTGAGAGCTATGCGAAACAAATTCACCAGAATCTAATTTAAAACAAACTGAAAACACAATATTCGATGTGGAAATTTCAAGAGCGCTGACTCAAAATCGAGAAAGTCGAGACTGTGGCACTCGTAGCAGTGCTATTTTATCAGACCAGGCAATAGTGGATCATTTTTATAACCAAAATCCTAGTATAAAACGGATGTGCCATCATGTAAAAGGCATTACGGAGTATGAACCAGTAGATGGGATAAGAGAGTTCAACGATAAGTATAGGGAAAACAGTGTGTTAGAGAGAGTCATGAAAGTAATGTGTGTGAGAAAGCGCACGTCTCGACAGAGGCTGCAATTTTTAGTATTTGCGTTGTAAAGCTACATCCTCAATCAATCTGCTAGTAGTGGCACTTCAGCACGCCTGCAGCGAAACGGATACTCATCCTCAATCCTGTCAATTCAGTCTGCCTGAATGTTATCGCACATGCGCATCTTCATTGTTATTTTAAGGTAACGAGGTAATTAAACAGTTCAACCTGTGATTATTCTTGTAAATAAAAGTAGTTACTACTTATCAAAGACAACAAATTAATATAATTACGATATTAGAAAATAATGTATGTTTGTTTACGAAGATAATAGAATGAAATAGGGTTAGGGTACCTAAATTATTCTCCCCATGATTAAATGCGCATGACACAATTCGGCACGCACCGAAAAAGCTTGCAACTTGCAGCACGAAATTGAATTGAGGATACTTACGTTCAAAAGTCATTGTCCCAGCACGCGTGCCGAAGTGCCACTTCGCCACTAAATTGATTGGAGATGGGCCTTAATTTCAAATTAAAGAGCGCGTCGTGGAAGACATAGGTCGCAATTTTCAGTCCGCGCGTTGTAATTTTAACTTTAACGCGAACTAAAAATGGCAACCTCTGTCGCGACGCGCGCTCTCTCACACACATCACCTCCATGACTCTATACTTATCGTTGAACTCTCTTAGCCCATCTACTTTGAACCTGATATATTTTCGACTTGAAAATGCTGCTCATGAAATTGTCTGTCTGCGAAATGATAGGATAATAAGGAGCAACGAATATTCAGAAAAACTCCGTTTGTCAAGATCTCATTATTTTGAAGCTCTATTGCTTGGCCTATATATTGTATATACTCTTCTTTCTTCTTCGTTTTTCATACCTTATTTTATCGTTAAGAGTTTGTGTAATTACTTGTAGTGTAGTTCGACTGTTTAACTATTTAAAGTTTATAAATTATCAATTTGTTTTACTGATTGTCCCATCAAAAAGCAAGTAGCAATATAAGTAAAGTTGATAGATGGGAATACATACATTCAACGATCAATTTTATGTAGGAATAAATGTTTCAATAAAGCTGCAGTTATGGTTAAAGCTCACATTAATATACTACGGTCTTAAATACAGGATGTTTTCTAAAGTAATATGGAATATTGTTGTGGACGAAGTAGAATTGCACAACTTGAAGATCAAAAAAATTGCTTCATGTTAATCAGAAAAAACTGTTTGAAATGTTCTAAAAATAATCCTGAGCTTTTATTTGTGTACATGATCTCCAATTTATAGTAAAGTTTGTCGAAGCCACTCTGTATATACCTAAATTTGTTGTAGAACGTACGCTTTGTTTCGAAAAGCAATCACATTTCCACAACATCTTCCTCAGTTTCCTTCTAATTACGTCACGTATCAGTAGCGTTGCTACAAAAGTATGTAACTACCATGGTAAGTTGTTGGAATAAAGTTTCAACCTTGGTCAACTTTATTATTGGTTAAATTTGATCGGTAGTGTAAGTACTATAGTAAAGATGACTTGGGTGTAGTATCTGCGTTCGTATTTATTTTATTTTTGTACGCCACTGGTTGGGTCTCGGCTTTGCTTCGAAAGTAAAGTTAAATGAAATTCATGAATACGTTTATGAAAGGGTTTTCTGGGATATTACTGTCGCAAAAAATTGAAAGGAATTGTTTATGTATCGACAGTCTGTTGAGTTTATGAAGATTTCACCAATATTTATCCAAGGCCTTTTATATTATTCTTTTATCACTCAAAAAATAACTTTTTCTCATTCCATATCTCCAGTTTTTGAAATAAACTGTATATTAAGCAAATTCAATACATAATATTTCTATAGAGGTATTTTTTGATATTCAATATTAATTTTCAAAAATTAGAGTGCTAAATATCAATTTGGAATTGAGTAGTCACTCCACAATAGACTTGGGGTGGCATTCTGTTCACCTAGCGAGTAGTCTTGAATCGATCTTGTCGATATACACATCCCGTTCACCAAATTTGGTTGTTTTGGAGCGACAAATAGTTCTAATTTCTGATACCCATAAGGTGTCGCCTACGTATTTTCTATATTTCCTTGTCAAAATATCAATGTGATATGTAAAATCCAGGTGACGTCGCTTAAAAGCGATCGCTAGCTTTTATGAACGGAATGTCACCCTTGGAACGGAACAGAATTATAAAATCCCATGTAAATGTAGATCAGAACAACATTATACTGAAAACAGATCCAAGGGGCTAACCACGATCTCATTGTAAATCCCGCTTGGAAGTTGAACAGAAAGTGGTTTAAAGATATACTTTAAGCAAATGGACTCTTCATCTACAAGCTTAAGCTTCTGTTTCAAACACCTACAAAGAATATCAAGATTTCTAACCATTTGTTACGAGCTACGGCCGTCTCCAATCTTGCAAAAAAGGGGGTGGGCAAGAAAGAAATAATATGAAAACTGGATAAAGAAATAGTCAAAAAGAATGCTTGGAAATGAGATACCACAGGCACTTTTGAACTTCCTCTTAAGACGTTAATGCATCGATAACTGCATGGTCATTGTCATTTTCTACTCAGTTTAACCTTGAATAATTTTTCCCCTTGATGACGCCATGATTTTTTTGATTACTTTGACGTTCCACGTGAATTTTTTGATTAAACAGTGTATGTCAAAGGCTTTTGTTGAATTTTTCTATTTTTTGGTTTTATTCGGTATGCGAAAAACATTTGTGTGTCACACATGCAGGAAACGCTTTAGCAGCAACTAAATATCATCTGATGGATTTAATTTCTGTCCTTGGTACACAAACTATTACGTATACTTTCATAATATATAAGTGGAAAATATTAAGACAAACGTATTTTTGCGTCTCTAATTTTTTCCCCATAACGGGATGGTTATTGATGAATACTGCAAAGTATTTACATAAAAAGATATTTTTGTTTGGAGCTAGATCAATTTTGAAATACTCAAAGCTACGACACATATTTGCTGATGCCTAACTCTTTTCATTTGAAGTAATTCCTAATTAAAAATCAAAAATTCGGTAAATTCGTGTTTGTCAACTGACAAAACCAATTTGACAAATGCATTGTTATTAAATCCTGGAAGATTTTTCAACGCAGCATCAGTCCGCCAGCTCATGGAAGTCTCGCATACATTCGTTTTGTATTTGTAGGCCAGTTCAAACAGACTCAGTCAATCTATCACAAAATAAAAAAGGTAGAACGTGTCGCGGGACAGACGGTAGGAACTTTAGTTCCTTATAAGCAAAAATTATGTAATACATCTGACGTTACAGATGCCCTTTTACATTTATAAACAACCTGCCAAATGTCAAATCAATTTATCCATCCATTTTAAAGTTATCGAATTAAAACACTCAAGTTTTCAAAATTTCAACACCCTGTATTTCGAAAAGTGAATGTGCTAGACCCCTTAATCCCCATATCATTTTGTCCAATTTTACGAGAGGAATCTACATACAAACGTTGTAATTACCCTTAACGTTCGAGATGCTTATACCATTTTTTGCGCGATCGTATTGAAATGAATAATAATTTAAATTTCTTCGAAATTAACGGAATGTCAAAAGTGACATTTATACTTCTCGGTCAGTTTAAAATATATTTTGCATTTTGGTGAAATTTATTACTTTTCGACGTCTGAACGGTACGTAAATCACTTACCGAAGTGTTAAACTTAGAAACCAGTAAACACAACCTACCGTCCTGACAACCGATGCTGTAAATGAAAAAAAAAATCAATCGCGCAAAAAAATTATGGAAATAATGGTGAAAATTTATCCGAACAAATTCAAGTAGATCACCAGCACTGCGAATACCAGCTTTGCAGAGAATTTCAATATAGCATCGCTGGTTCAGTGGTAGAATGCTCGCCTTCCACGCGGGCGGCCCGGGTTCGATTCCCGGTCGATGCATATGAATCGCTGCTTCGTAAACGAGAGAGAGAGACTCAGGAGAGAGCACACGCACGCTAGCAAGGCACATAACGAAGCAACGTAACATAACGTAACGGTCAGATCTTTTGCGTCACGACCCTTGGTCGCTCAAACATAACCTGACGTGAAGAACTAAAGTTCCAAAAAACCAAGAGTATTTTTTCACTACATGCGTTTGGTTTGATTTTGTACCCACCAAATATACAGGATGTTCGGAGACTCCAGCCAAAACAGAAGTAGTCAACGTCAAGTGACCTTTTGGAACATGCTCAAATGTTTGAGGCGTCTCTATTTGACAATAGAAAAAATTCAGCAGCAGGGGCTCTATTCTCGACCTCATGTGAAAAGATTCACATGTGAAATTATTCCACTACTTATTTTCACATGCTTGTTTGAAACGGTATTCTCGGTGATAGTGGAATGTATTTTCCAATGGATATGGTCTTGATACGTATGTCTAATATTAAATAAATATTGACCAATCTTGTTTTATCATTTTGGAGTTATTGTGTTGAGATCCCTGGGCTAAATTGACATCGACATCAATACTAAAGAATTATGGCGGATCAAGTTTTAGTTTCAAAAAATAGAAGGAAAACTGGACATGTCTTTGATACACAAAAAAACATGCTCATTACTTTTATTGAAAATGACCCACAATTGCGAACTGGGAAATTTACAAATAGTTTCACATATAAAGAGTCACAAGAACGATGGAAGTTTATTCACTTCCAATGGTATTGCCGATTTCCTTGACGGTGGCTCTAAAATGGCTTCAAGATCTGCTAGCAGTTCAAGCACTACCTCTTTTGACAATCTAAATAACTTTATAAACTGATTATCACTTAGGGATCTCCTGCTATGTCTTTCCACCTTGACCAAAAGTCTCTGGGTGGATTATTTTCCAACATCTCCACCTCTTCCAAAACTTCCAAATGATAAAGTAGAATAGCTTCCTCCATTAGAAGTTTTAAAACAAAACAAAACGCCAAAGATTGAAAAATACATGATGTGCTACTGCTGAGAAAGTCACTTTGGTTTGGATCTTTGTATGAATGTATGAATATTCTTTGGTTATGTTTATTGTGTGTAAAATAATAATGACATAATGACATATTCACATTGGCATTTACCATGTGAAAATATTCGTAGACTTTTTGTGTGAAAATATTCACGTGGTTCTGTGGAGAATACCGAATTTAATATTTCCATGTGAAAATTATTTTCACCCATGTGAATAAAAGTTTAATCTTTTATCTATGGTTTAAGACACAAAACCCTTAGGAGTGGAAGTTTATATCAAAAAATGAAGTTTCAAACCCATCCACTTGAAGCGCTGGCTGCAATCGAGCTGTCTAAATAGGCAAGGCACCTAATGCCACGGAACAGACTCAGAGTAACCCATAGAAGTAAGAGTTCTGTGTCAAGGTATGGAAGAAGAAAGTTAGTTAATTCAGGAATTTACGTTGCACCACGCTCTAAGAGTGATAATATTAGGTATTTTTCATAATTCTTAGTTATTTCATAGTAATTTAAACCGGCCTAAAAGAAAGTATATAGCCAGGGGTTGAGCGAGTAAATGCGCGTATTTTGCTCTCCTCAATTAATCCTCTTGTGTCGTGCACTGAAATTTCTCTCAGATAACCCCGACAACAGGGCTTAAAAGGGCTTCATTTTCTACCATTCGCCATCAGGAATGAAATCCCGAACTGGTCATTATAAACCAGTGCGGATTAACGTGTCAGATTTCCGCTTTTCTCGTATATACCAGATAAACGCCGCCGCCGCCGCCGCCACCCCCAACACACTGGGACCAAATCTATTCCAAAAACGAATAGAAAATCAAAGGAGGGATTAGTTTCGCCAAAACTTTGATGTTTGTTTAATTCTAAATCGGGATCTTCAACAAGTTTGAAGGGGAGAAGTGAATTGCTGGATGACACTGATTCCTTTATAAAGACTCCCTTCCTATGTGGACCCTTATAATCCTTATCTAAGGCTTCTGTTTGAAGTTCTCATTATTCATATGATAAGCAGTCAAAGTAACTCTTGGACATTTTACAGAGTTGAATATCAAGTGAAACTGTATACAGTGCTTCTCAGATAAAAGTATCCACCTTTAATAACTTTTATAATCCTGGTATTCAGAAAAAATCCAAAAACGCGTCAATTTATGTTGGAAGGGGCAAGCATTATGGCTTATTTAAACTTACTGGAAAAGCCACCCCCTCACCCCTAGCAGCACCCCCTTTATTTTTTTAAATTACTTTTCATATTTTTTATGTAAAATTTGGATACTCCTCTTTAAGCTGATTTCAAAAATGTATAATACTTGTAGGTTAAAGTGGTTAGTTTATGAGATAAACAATTTTTCTTTCAAGAGCACAAATTTTACTTATTTTTTACTTTCACCTTATTTGCCTGTACTAAAATGGGTTGTACAACAGTTCAAACTCTTTAATCTTTTTAACTGTGCTATTTATTATGAAGTTACAATAAGTGTTCAAAATGAGTACCATTCACTTCCATACAATGGTATAATCTATTTTGAAATGCCTCTCTGACATTGCTTAATACGGCTGGATTTAATTGTCGACATTCATTTTCTATCCTCTCTCGTAAATCCTCCAGAGATTCTGGTTGGGTAGCATAAACTTTTGTTTTTAAATACCCCCATAAAAAGAAGTCTAGGGGTGTTAAATCCGGTGACCTAGGTGGCCACTCCATCATCTGCCCCCTTCTACCTATCCAACGAGCGGGAAATGTTTCGTTTAAAAATTGTCGGACAGGCATAGCATAGTGTGGGGGAGCTCCGTCTTGTTGAAATACCAGTAAATCTTCGGAAAGGTTATCATCATTTTCTATTATTGTTGTAATACGTGAGTCAACCCCTTCCCTGAGTAACTCAAGATATGATTCACCATTTAAATTTCCGTTGATGAAGAAAGGTCCGACAATGTGGTCACCTAGGATACCACACCAAACGTTTAACTTTTGGGGATGTTGTGTATGGAATTCACGCATAATATGTGGATCACTTTCAGCCCAATATCTACAATTATGCCTACTTACTAAGCCATTTAATGAAAATGAGCATTCATCAGAAAAGCAAATATTGTTTAACAATTGTGGATTGTTATTGATAATTTTGACTTTTGAATAGCACTGTATAGAATGATACATTTTGAAATCGCGCTTGTTCCACAGATTGTACAGAACTCCGAATACGGCTGAAAAATGTAAATAAACGTATCAATTTTTTATCAAACCGCAAGAAAGATATTAAAAAAATTTCTGAGATCATTCAAGACCTCCTAAGGTTCCATTATTAAAAATAATGAGGATAAAAGACTATTTTTTTTAAATATGAACAAATTAATGATATAGTCTCAAAATCTTGTGGAAAAAAACTTTGACTGCTTTTTTAAATATCGAATTTCAAAAAAAATTGATAGGGACAATTTCTGTTCCTTGATTTACTGGACTATAAAGGACAATGAGCTGACTGAATACCAAAGTGAAATGGATGCAAAGGAGAAAGGACTCTTCAAATAATTTATAATCAAACAAAATTTTACATTCTTTTACCCCATCACCCCAAAGTTGTAAGTCCATCTATTGCATGTCGCGTTACACCTTTATAGCGTTACAACTGGCCGCGGACTAGGGGTGAAGTGAAAGGCACCAGGACAACGTGCATAGACAATAAAGCCATCGGCTTGAAACTGCATGAAAGGTATAGTCGAGGGTGATTGACTACATAATAAGAGAATATCTACAGGGTATAAACTTTTTAAACAAAATTGTTTAGTCTAATCGAACTTTGCACCGTTGTTTGGATTTAGGTTATTTTTTTATGCAATCAAGATTGTTTTACATATTAAATGACATCTATTATATAGGGTGATGTTCCCCATAATATTACTTTTAGGTGTTTATCACATCTATACTCAGATGATTTGACCGAAAAAAAACAGAATAGAAACTAAAATCAATTAAAAGTGAAAAAGTCTTAAAATGGAACTACATGAAGAGTAAATTTCCAATTAAACAAAATTGTAAAAGTTTCCGGCAAATCTAACAAATTGTTGGAATTTTTTCCAATTAAAAGCATCCGAGTACTTCCCGGAACGTTCTCTCTTAAGTCGGAGAAGGCAAAGTTTCATAATTACTTGGGTAAGTATCGTCTTTGAACCAGCTGACGTACTAATTACAGACAGCTTCTCATTAAATCTCATATCATCTTTATCCCATTCTCCGGGACTTCCAGCCAACTGAAAGCTACAAGGTTAATTCAAAGAATAAAAAAATATTTTCCAGAATATTTGAATTATCAAATTGAATCGATGATTCAATAAATACACTCACAGTTTTTAAATTGGATACCCAGACCAGGTTTCCCTATATACTGATTGGAACCTTAACCACGAATTTGCGAGTATTTGCACTGTGTAGAAGAAATTAAAATAATTTAAAATAATTGGCCAGAGTGGCACTGTGACGTCATCTATTACTATTACGTCACCTGTTACCATTCGTAGAGAAATTTACAACACTTTATTTTCACCCTCCAAATGTTATTAATGTAAGTGTAGCCGTCCAAAAGATACGAGGGGGAGGGGACTTTTGAATAGCACTGTATTCAGTTTTGTACAAGACTTTTATCTATTCCGTTCCATTTTGGGGTTGACCCCTATTCCAGCGATTCTAGAACAGCAAGCACCTATCTACCCCGGTAAGATTTTGTAGAAACTTCACTGAGTTTTCCTTGGTATTTTATTCAATATGGGCCAGAGAAAGGTTGGAAGAACTTTTATAATTACTGCTGTCAATTCTCTCTAGAAATTGGACGAGAATTAGCACCCTTAAAATAAGTTCCGACTAATAAAGGAAATTATCTCCACTTTTATTAGGTACTTTGAAGAAACTATAATCTTAACTAGACTTCACGGATAAATGAGAGAAAGAATGGTCTTTGAAGTAGAAAAAAAATGACAAACAAGATAACGAGGTAACTCAGTTTATAAGAAATTCGATAGTAAATAAAGCACATGTTCAGAATAACAAAACTGTAGCTGAAATTAAATTACGCTAATGAAGATCCAGGCTTTTGAGAAAAAAATACCCTACTAAAAAAAGGGAATATTTTTTTCTTGAAAATGTACGGAAGTTTGTTATAATAT
This sequence comes from Galerucella pusilla, assembly GCA_910591695.1. Lineage (NCBI taxonomy): Eukaryota > Metazoa > Arthropoda > Insecta > Coleoptera > Chrysomelidae > Galerucella > Galerucella pusilla. The sequence continues at coordinate 8,021 of CAJUYI010002661.1, read as the reverse complement.
ATTTTTATAGTCAAAACTTTGTTTCTTTGACAGCAAACAAATATATCTGCAGCTTCTACAGCTCTAGTTAGAAATATTTTCACTTGAGCCAGGTCATTTATATCTCTGAACAATTGTTCCATGACATTCACCTCTCTGGACAATTGTGCCATAACATGCACTTCCTGGTCACCTGAGCCAGAACATTTACCTCCCCAGTCATCTACGCCAGATCATTTGCATCTCTGGACATCTACGCCAGGAGAATCTCCTCTTTGGACAGTTGTGCAGAGACAATCCTCTTCCAGGACACTTGAGCCAAGATATCCAAGTCCTAGGTCACCTGGGTAAGTGGACATATTCGCCAGGTCATTTATCTCTCTGGACATTTGTGACAGGACAACTATCTCATTGGTTATCTATGCCAGGAAATTAACATTCCAGATCATTTACCTCCCTGGACAATTGTGCCATAACATGCAACTCCTTGGTCACCTGAGCGAGAACAATTACCTCCCAAGTCACTTGCATCAGATCATTTGCATCTCTGGACATTTGCGCCAGGAGAAACACGTCTTTGGACAGTAGTGCCAAGGCATTCATCTACCTTGACACTCAAGCCAAGTCATTCAACTCCCTGGTCTCCTGGGAAAGTGTACATTTGCGCCAGGTCATTTATCTCTCTAGACATTTGTGACAGGAAAATTATCTCCTTGTTACCTATGCCAGGAAATTCACGCGCCAAATAATTTACCACCCTGGACAATTTTGCGATGTCATGCACCTTCCTGGTCATCTGGCCTAGAACTATCACCTTCCTAGACATCTGCGCCAGATCATTTGCATCTCTGGACATTTGTGCCAGGAGAAACACGTCTTTGCCCAGCTGTGCCAAGTCATTCAACTCCCTGGTATCCTGGGAAAGTGGAAATCTGCACCAGATCATTTATCTTCCTGGTATTTGTGACAGGACAATTACCTATGCTAGGAAATTTACTCGCCACATAATTCACCTCCCTGGACAATTGTGCCATGACATTCACCTCCCTGTTCATCTGGACCAGTACTATTACCTCCCTAGACATCTGCGCCAGATCATTTACATCTCCGGACATTTGCGCCAGGAAAAACACGTCTTGGACAGTTGTGCCAAGGCATTCATCTCCCTGGAGACTTAAGCCAAGTCATTCAACTTCCTGGTCTCCTAGGAAAGTGGGCATCTGCGCCAGGTCATTCACCTCCCAGGAAATTTGTGACAGAACAATTATCTCCTTGGCAATTTATGTCAGGAAATTCACGCGCCAAGTCATTTACCTCCCTGGATGGTTGTGCCATGACCTTGTCACCTGGGCTAGAACCATTACCTCCCTAAACATCTGCGTTAGATCATTTGCATTTCTGGACATCTGCGCCAGGAGAAATACCTCTTTGGAGAGATGTGCCTAACATTCACCTCCCAGGACACTTGAGCCAAGACAATCAACTGGTCTTCTGGGAAATTGGACATCTGCGTCAGGTCATCTATCTCTCTGGATATTTGTGACAGGATAATTACTTCCTTGGTTACCTATGCCAGGAAATTGCCACTCCAGGTAGACTCCCTGGACAATTGGTGCCATGGCATGCACCTCCCTAGTTACCTGGGCCAGAACAAATACCTCCCTAGACATTTGCGACTGGAGAATCACCTCTTTGGACAGATGTACGAAAACATGTACCTTTCTGGACACTTGAGGCAAAACATTCAACTCCCTGGTCATCTGGAAAAGTGGACATCTGCGCCAGACACTTGTGACAGGTGAATCACCTCCTTAAGTGTGTGCGCCAAGAAATTTATTTGGACCCCATGATATTGATATTCCATCTGAACCAATCTACTCTAAATTTTTGAATTGTTGCAATAAAAAGTAATGAAACCATAACTATATATCTGTTGTTCCATATATTTATAATTTATTGCTTCATACTTAATATAAAATAGGGGTAGTTTCAGGGAATGTACTTTATGCTCCCGAAGCATTATGATTTTGCGGAAATTAAATACAGCACTAAATGATCAGAGTGCGCTATCCTTCATTACTAACTATCCTGTTACGTTCAAAGATAACGTTGGTTTTATTGCTATGATGGTAATAAAGGCTTTATTGAAAAACGTCCAAAGTGAAACGAGTGTAAAGTTGTCACATCGTTACATGTTTATTGTCAAAAAATACATACAAAATGTATTTGATTGTATCGGTTGAGAATATTTATAATAAAAAAGTTTACAATTTTTTTAAAGTCATATTAACAGACAATAAGAACTTTTTTAAAAGCGAGTATTTGTTATGTTTTAAAATTGGTCTGAAAAATCACTTCCAGTTAAAATTCCAATTCACATGAACTTAATTGAGCATTTAGAGAATGACGCGGCCTATCTGCAGTCACAATGGGGTGCTACTCCCGAGTTCCTCTACCCGTGATAAATGGACCCTTGTCAAACAATGGCTGTTCTCTATCTAATTACAGAGAAGTCCTGTCGATGAATGCAAATTTATTATTCTATGGTTTATGTGGCGAATAACTCTCTCTACTTTACGAATACCAGCACAACTTAATTTGTACATTTTCTGAATATTCTGAAGTTACTGAAAGACTTTCATTAATTATCTGTAAAGAATGGCCGATTTAATCTAAATTTTAGTTGGGAATTTAGGCCGTAAATTCAAAATTCAATAGATTGGAAATAAGATGGGAGCTATATTGATTTGAGTTTATCATCCAGAGCCTCAAAAAACACCTAAATTTGCAAGAGATCGCTTGCTGCTGTCACACCACTGTCACTCGTTATCTTTTGCCGCTTCAAGCTTAATAAATATTGAAATTTATGCCTTTTTATCAAGTCTGAAATATATTTTTTTTTATTTACGAACTTCTATTCACTTCAATCAAATTATTTAACATGTGTATGGTACGAACGTTATTTTCAACTAAAAACCACGTTTCACAAACTAGGTGAAAGTTGGGAAAACATTTTATAATTGCTAAAGTTTAAACAGCCCAAATAAATATCTGAAGTATTTTATAAAAGAAGAAATAAAACAAATTAGTTTGTTCAAAACTTCATTATATTTGAACCAATGTTCAATTTAAACTTGTGACGCGTTTTGCGAACACAGCTGCTCTATCAACAACTGCTAGTGGGTGCTTGAGAGGAATATAGGGGAGGTTTATCTCGGTATCCTGGAAGCAGATTTTCTCAATCTGACAAAAATGTTGGTGGGTTCTCTTAATCTGACCGAAAAAGGTCTGTATTACATGTTTACGGCACATTCCTCTTTTTTGCTTCAATTCTTCACTTCGTTTTGCATACGGTACGTCCAAAAAATAATTTGAGGATCAACAGGCTTTTGAATTATATAAATAAATGAAACTGTACATGTTAATAATACATTTGTATACAAATACGCGTAATTTTTTCCGAGTCCACGAAAAGTGTCGAGAAGCTTTAGGAAAAAAAAATTTGAGATAATATAATAAAAGTTACATAATTTAATCATCGTTGTAGCTAACCACCTTTTTAATAATTTCAGAAGCTTCATGTGTCTATACCTAGTTTGTTGTTATTGTTGTTATTTCATAAAGTTGCAGTTTTGAAGCTGCATTCAAATTAGATCGTTTGTATTTTGGTACTTTTCGTTTAGAAGATGACAATCTGTTTAGGGTAGATAAAGCACAAGAATATAAAATGCTGAAATACGTGGCTTACAGTCATCTAAACTGTTCCTGATGAGAGTTCTACTCTGTAGCACGTATTTATTTGCGGCGGAAACGCGGTAAATATGGAGGGTAGATACGGGCTGCTGAACAAATCGGAAACATGATATTCCAATGTCGAAATATATACGGAATGAAAGAAATAGAAATAAAAGAACTGGATACTATGTTGTATCACAAATTCATAAATTATTTGAGATTTTCGTAATCTCCGGGTTCAAGTTAGTGCCCTGTATATAATTCGTTATAAAGAGTTGCTACAGGTGATTATCTTAATTCAATGTTTCAATAAAACTTCACGTGTTTTCAATTTGTTGTGAATTCCTTTGAAGGAAGTTTATAAAATGGGGAGAGAGATAACTTGAAGGAGCCGATGAAAGGTAGAGAAATCCTTGTAATCCCTAAGTTTGCCAAGTGTTATAAATACAGACCCTTGAGGCTACATGAATACTGAAACCATTTAACTCCTCGAAAACACTACTAATCAGATAAAAATACTCAAAGGAAGAGAAAAGTTGATTATGTTAATGTATAGAATGTATAAGAAAGATAGCTCCCAGCTTATTAATTGAACTTATTATTGGAGTATTAATTAAAAGCAGTTAGTTCCATTCAAAATAGTTGTGAAATATACAATAGCGCAGAAAATGACCATCAAAATAGTCCATTATTGCAGCACAGCGTACTCAATTGAGTTTATTGAAATCCATTTGCATTAAATTTAGAAAATGGACAATTGCATTTTGTGATTTTCAATGTATAACAGCGAACAATACACATTATAATAGTTAATATGTAAAGGATATTACGGCACTGATAAAAAGAAAATAATTTCACTTCAATATAGTATTGCAATGGTATTTGGTATTACCTAGATGCCTCTGCATCCAGCTTCGGTTAACGTTATGGATATTTTATGTCAAACGAAGTGCCTAGACGTATCCCCTGTTGTTAATATCAGTCAGTTTAAACGTGGTATTGCGCTGTTTGTACAGCTATTAATGTTTATCACTGACTTTGAGAAATTCTCATAGGTCTTGTCTCTTCGCTCGGACACACAAGGACGAAACATTTATAAATGAATATTCAACTTCATTCAATATAATATATAAAGTCTGAACAGTAACCAATGTCTGTAAAGTGTTGAAGCAGATACTTGAATTCATTGATACCAGTGGTGTCGTGGATGTTTTTACTATATTTTTCCACAAATCGTTAAGAAATTTTGAGATTACAGACAAAATTTCCTAAAAAGAAAAAGTCAACTACTTCCTTGATTCATCATTTTACAACATTCACTACCTTAATCTGTTAAATTTCCACAGAAAATTTAACAAAAAGATAATGAATAGGTAACTACACCACAAGAAACATTGGGAAGATATAAATATTTTTCATCATAAAAACTTCTAATGAATGAGAAAAATCTGTTGCCTCAGTGCTAATGATTTTCTATTGTTTAATTTCCTAGTCCTTGAAGGGTTGTCTAACTAAAAGCTAGTCCAGAGATTTGACAAGTTGAGGAAGATAAATGATATGATGCATCAGGTTTCCAAGTTTTAGTATATTTACCCATAAACATCTTATATGGAGGCGTTATATATCACTTCAGTTTTTCTAATAGGTTCAATCTGAGATAAAAGGACAAGAATAAAAGGTGATTTTGCACAATGTTGTTCCAGATAGTTCTACCGATAAAATATTGGTAGACTTGTGTAGACAATGTGTAGGTGATCTGTGTCATCTGTGACACCTACCTTAATATAATGTCATTATAGAGTTTCATGTTCCAATACTCCAAATTTTAAGTCTGTTTTTAGGTCGAGCACTATTTATTTAAGGTCAGCACAATTACTGCGAGGCAGTAAATTCGTGTTTCCAATAACTCTCTATTATGTGGAATATATTCTGGTGCCAGAAGAGACTTGTCTATGTTTAGGCTTGGGAAAATCATACAAATATAATCATAAAAAAGTTCAAAAATGTCAAATAAATAGTTATTTGCAGTGCTCGATTTCTAAAAATTGAGGTACCGGAACTCTGTTAAGGGTGGACACACCGGGGGGTCTGGGGGGTATTCCATACCCCCCAGCAAAAGGGGGGTCCGGGAGCCTTCGGAAAATTTTCAAAATTTCAGTTTAAAATTACGCATTTTTAGGCTGTTTTTACTTCTCAATCAACAATAGTTGATAGTAAGTTAACTCACTGACAAAGAATTTTAACTGTTTTCAAATAATTTAGTTTTTTTACAGAGAGAGGTTCCGGAACGCCGTTCCGCCGCGTTCCGCCTGAAATCGAGCACTGGTTATTTGTATGCCAAGGACTGAAAGTGCTACTTTGTTGGACGAGTCTGAAAATTGTAAGACAAGCGAAGCGAGTCGAGCAACAGACAAGTCCAACAAAGTAGTATTCCATTCGCGGCGTACACAACATTTTTTAGACGACGCATAAGATCCAAGACTCTTTCAATTTAACTGAGGAAAGAAAATTAATAATAGAAAATTATAAACATTTTATGTATTGAACAATATAATGTACTTGATGATATTTGCAATGTCAATATAAATTTATTAATTATTTGCACATTATTGAAACACTAATAGAGTTGAACGCCAATGAAACAAAAGCTGCTCAATTTCGCTGATGAAATTATGATTTAGAATGACGTAAAAAAAATTAAAGTGAATAATGCAGGTTCTTGCCTAACTAACCAATAAATTTGGAGGTAAACTAAGCCAGTTCAAAGGGCTTTGTTACCTTATTGATGTAAAGAAAAAAGTTACTTTTTTTAGCAAAACTAGAAAAAGAAAATTAGAAAGAAAATTAAATCTAAAGGTCAGCTAACTTTTAATCTGTTTAAAAAAAAGGAAGAACTTAAAGTTTCTTGTATAATAAATAAAACTAATACGTAAAAAATGTATATAATTAAAGTATTGAAATTACAAAAAAATGGGTTGGTAGCAAATAAAAAAATATAAAATACTTAACACCCTAAAACAAATGTTAAATGTTTATGAAGATGAAGTCCAGTTGATGTTGAAACTTTAGCTATTGATGTGGTTCTATGGAATGTCTACAGGAAACTGTATTCAGGTTACTTTACGATTCCAGAAAAATTTGTATCGAAGGAACTGTACAAGGGAAACTATACTCAGTAAACTTGTTATTCCATTGGAACTTGTATTCCAGGAAACTTTCTGTCGAAATAGGAACTGCTTGTCACACAGAAACTTGTTTGTCACACAGGAACTATAATAGGTTCTCCACTACTGTGTTCCAGGAAACTGTGTCCAGGAAACTGTGTCCAGAAAACTGTGCAGTAATCCAGATAGGTACTAATAAAGATACGGCTGCCTATTAGATTTTGTGTAAATTGTTAAAATATTTACTTGGATTACTGCACAGTTCCAACTTGCTATGTCAATCGACGATGAGAGAAGACCTGCCGGTACCTTTCTCATCCTTATTTAAAGACCATTCGAAATTTTAAATTTCGCGGTAAAATACCTCTTGAATATTGATTTTTGGTCTACTAGTTTATTCCACCACAAATCAAAAAAGTGAAATAATTTATTAAATATTTGAATGAAATATTTTTAGGTAACATATATAGACTATTCCACCAAAAATCAAAATTGTGAAGAAATTGCACATTTTTAATACCTATCTGAAAAGTTAACTAACAAAGTTAACGTTTCATTATCTTGTACAATCTTATAAACTTAATAAACTTAAAAATAAAAATAAACCAACCACAAAATGAACCTCTCTTGGTTCCTTGATTGAATCGTCCCACATATTTTCTGCTTGAAATTACCTATCAAGATAAAATTATTTAAATAAAAAAAACCAAAAACCAAACCAAAAATGACTGATGACATAAAGAGTACGTTCATAATATATCGAAAACTGACAGTGTACTTGTCAGTCAAACGACGGAGTAAACGCTGTGAATTATTTTTAATTTTAGTCTTAAATTTGGCTGGTAGTGGAAAAAATTGTATATACACTATGATGGTGAAGCCATTCATGGTCCTCGCAACTTATTCCGCTCCGTCAATAATAATAGTCTTCACTACCTTGGTGTATAAAATACTATTATGCAGGCTATAAGACATTCTTCCATACTTCTGACGACAACTGTATAACCATCTATCTATATTCTAGTCAACGTCAATCGATTCAGCATAAAATTCAGTGCAGAAAAAAACTTTCTCAGTTTTTAAATATAAGTATTTTCAAACAATTTTATTTTGTTAAATCTACATTATACAGTGCGTCCATAA
>CAJUYI010002660.1:0-26030 GCA_910591695.1 Galerucella pusilla | reverse complement strand
ATATATATTATAAAATTCATTTTTTATTTCTTTTTCCTACATTCATGTGAAGACTCAAAGTGCTATTTGAGAATTTTATTATATACTGAGTGTAACAAAATTATCACGCTGTCAAAAGAACCAAATGTTGATCCTGTACGAAACACTTGCCACGTCAAATGTCACATTCTCACGTCAAATGTCACGTTGTCACGTCAAATGTCCATTCTCACGTCAAATGTCACGTTGTCACATCAAATGTCACGTTGTCACGTCAAATGTCCATTCTCACGTCAAATGTCACGTTGTCACGTCAAATGTCACATTCTCACGTCAAATGTCACGTTGTCACGTCAAATGTCGCGTTGTCACGTCAAATGTCACATTCTCACGTCAAATGGAACTTCATATTGATCTCAATGGAAAATTGATTTGAACTCAAAACTTATTCACACACACAACCAGTTAAAGGAAACCCCAATAATATACAACTATTTATTTAAATCATTGATAACTTTAAGTTTATAAAAGTATACATATTCTCTGAGAGCGTTGTTTAACATATCGTTTGGGGTTATGGAACAAAATGCATATAAAATTTGTAAAGGACTTTGTAAAGGAGTTGCCTGCGAAACTTCAAAATTTTATGTATTTTAGTTAAAATTAAACCATTGGCCAACATTTGTTTCAAGTTTCTGTAGTGTACTGTATATTCTTTTTTATCTGTTAGAGTTGTCATTAATTTCGGCAATTTAGCTCCCCCAGGTGGTATGCTGTGTTCAGATGCAAATGGAAAGTCCCTGTGTGTTTGTCGTGCAGTTCTTGCGGATATGATAAATCAACCTGAAGAACGTACCCTTCTTCAGATTCGTCGGGTATTGACATTACGTCAAAATTCGTAAAATCTTCTACCCATTCAAACTTCTCGTAGTGTAGTTTTTGAAATTTAAATTTCATGCTTGATGTGCAAATCCCCTAAAATCCCCTGAAAAATGATCGTGATCTCTGACAATCACGTCTCTAGTTGCAAATTATTTATTACGTATATGGCAAGCTTTTGCTGCTGTACATTGGTCTTCAATAATAGGAACGATTGTTTTCATTTTTGAATGAACAAATTTGGCAACGTCTGACATTTTATTTGCGAACCAATCCATGCAATCCGCACCGCGATAGCTATCGAAATAAGAAAGGCTATTGTCGTAAGAACACTTTACATAGTAGCCAGCACTGTATGGAACAAGTTTCTGATATTTATTTGTTGCAGATTGGCAACAAGGGTCAGTAAATTTTTCCAATTGACACTCAAAATCAGCATAAGCGACAAACGGAGCCGTTTGTTGATATGGGAAATTTTTAAATTCTACATGGCTATATTAAGGTACACTCATTTTATATTTATTCAATTTACTGCACAATTTTTCATGTTCAGTTAATTTATCTTTTATTTGAAAATAATTCAGACATCTATCACAAATAAATTTTCACCCATAATGTTTTGTTTAACTGTGAGGAAACTAGTCTTGATAAATTTTTAATCCAGCAGTAATGAAATTCGATTTTTTCGTTATTATCATCTACATGTGGTGCTTCATAATCATTCAATTTTGGATAATATTTGTTTTGAATTAAAAGTAAATTTACATGTTTATTCAACTTATTTTTTGTCAATATAGCTGGTACTACTACATAAAATGATTTCTTTTCTATTTCAATAAGTAAACGTAAACGTTTACAGAAATATCATTAAGTTTTTCAAATTTGGTTATTTTTGATAATTCCATTGGACAATCTAAATCCTCTGTTTTCAAAACTGTACTATAATATGGATAGGAGCCAGTCTGGTACACATGCGCATGTGCAGGATAAAGGGACCAGTAAAAGCAAAATTGATCGGTATTTTTATTATTTATTCAACTGTGTTTCTTCAAAATTTGTTCTGGAAGTTCAATGTTAGACGAGCCGTTTCCAATTTCAAATTTATTTATATTTACTGCTAATGATATAATTTTAAATAATGCGCTACCCGACTCTTTTTTCGGAAAATTCTGACAATTTATTCAATAGTTTATCTTTGATGTGGTCTTTGAACCAATCTAATACATCAATCGATTTATCAATTACATCGTTTTTGGTATTGAAGTACTTTATGTCTGACATTTCATTTTAACCGGATTTTTTCGAAAATTCCCCACAAAATGGCGTATTCACTTTCAATGCAGAGTGTTCTGTCAAAGTTTCCTAAGTTTATTTTGCAAAATAACTACACAATCTCCTAAAAATCGGTTCAAGTCTTTAAGGAGTAAATTGACTATAGCCCCCCGTCTCAATCCTACTTTTAAAACTCGATTCTACATTCACCCATTTAACTCTACTCTGTAATTTGGAATTTAAACCTGACCCTACATGTCTATTTGTATTTTAGGCTGCTGCCGCTAGCAAAAACTACTCTCTCCCCGGCTTGCGTTTGCTTATTTATGTGTGTCTTCCCCACCGTGTGCAAATAAACACGTGTCGTGACTTTGAGATAGTGAGTTTTTGCAATGTGATTTCCTGTTCTTCCTTAAGATTATAAGTTTCCTTTTTGTGTTTAAATTTTAGATTGTATTTTCCTATTTACAACGGGTATTGTAGATAAAAACTTCCTCAAGGCTGTAGCTTCGGTTTTTCCTATTTTTGCAGTAGATTGTTACTTCCTGTTACAATGGGTATTGTAGAACTCATTTATCATAATAGTACACCTCAGCGGATCATCTGTTAAGGTCCTTTTGACATCTTGTGATCAAAAAAATATCTCTGTCTTTGTACTCTACACCCTGTTGAAAGAATGTTTGGTGTTTTTTAACGATATGTCACTTGTTATAACAGTACTGAACGTTAATGTATTTTCAACATCAGTTAAGATAATTTTGCAACACTCTGTATAAAGATAACCGACCAGAATTATGCAACACTCTGTATATGTTAAAAGATAACCGACCAGAATTTTAATGCACCCTGTATATGTTAAAAGAATGTAGACAGTATGGTCAAAAATCTAATTAGAGATGTACTATCTAGATACCCCTTTCAAATGGTCACTTGATTTTGCCTCGTATTTTTTTGTTGCACCCTGTATATGTTAAAATAATGTTTGGTGTTTTTTCAATGATATGTCATAACTAGAGCGCGGATTTATAGCTATTATGCCATAAGTAATTTTTGATGGCAGATGTATTTTGATCACATATATGCATGAATTTTAATAAGAGGATTCACAGGGTCAATTTGTTTTTGTGCCATTATGCCTATTTTCAGTTTTAATGCATTTTTTTTTTGTGCTAGTTTTATGCATATTTTAACAATTAGTGGTGTATTTCGTGCTAATTTTGTACATTTTACTTCTCGGTATGTCAGTTTTTAATATATTTGTCAATTTCCGATTAATTTACTTTATATTATAACGTGACAACATCGTACTAGCGTTACCCAGCACATGTCTATTGTTCGGGGAATTCCGTATGCCGATTGTGGATACCCTCGGCTTTAAACCAAATAGCAAATGTTATTGAAGGAAATGTTGTTGAAGATCTTGCGATAGATGCAACTATTGTTCCTAAATTTAAATATATACCAATTACCAGCGTGGATGTTGAATGAAGTTTTTCTCATTTAAAATTTGTGCTGAGTGAGAAGAATGGGATTTACTGTTGACAATTTAGAAAAACAATTAGTTATTGGTTTATTCAAATACGAGTAGTTTGTAATGTATGAAGTTTCATTCGTTCCTATTATTTAGTGTTTTTTTTCAAAGAAATAGGTTTCTGCTTTTTTAGGAAAAAGTAGTTTCTTTATTTATCTTATCTTATGACGAAATGACTTTTATTTTTATGTTTTTTGTGTAAAACTGTGTTATATTGATAAAGATATTCGTTTTATAAATTACTTTTCCTTGCTTTTTTTAAATTTCAAGCATATTTATGAGCTTATTTTCAGAAAATTTTGAGCGTTTTTAAGAGCCTATTTTGAGTTTTTTTATGCTTAAAAATCCATGCTCTAGTCATGACAGTAAAGATAATTTTGCAACACTCTGTATACGTTAAAAGATAACCGACCAGAATTTTGCTGCACTTTGTATATGTTAAAAGAATGTAGACAGTATGGTCAAAAATCTAATTAGAGATGTACTATCTAGATACCCTTTCAAATGGTCACTTGATTTTGCCTCGTATTTTTTTGTTGCACCCTGAATATGTTGAAAGAATGTTTGGTGTTTTTTTCACTGATATGTCATAACAGTAGTGAACGTTAATGTCTTTTCAACGATACGTTAGTTGAATAACGATAATTTTGTATCATTCTGTATTATGAGAAAACCGAGTAGCTATGTGTATCGTAATTTAAAAGGATGTCACTTGTCTTTCTAATGATACATCCTGTATATGTTTCGTAGAGTGTCAACATGAGATCCTTTTGACAGCGTTACACCCTGTAGACGGTCTACTATCTAGATGTCCTCTCAAATGGTCACTTGATTTTGCCTCGTAATTTTTGCTGCATCCTGTATATGTTAAGTTTATCATCATAAGGACACAAACCGATTTTTGATTGCTCTACACTATTGTTTTTCCCATTTTTGCGGTAGATTGTTACTTCCTGTTACAATGATAGATAAACTTGTAACGTTCGTAGGAATTTCAGAAAAACAATTATTTGCAAAGTTTAAAAATATTATTGATAAAAAGAAATTATTTTTGTCAATAAAGTTTTGAGATGATTTAAAAGGTCTCCATTAGGACATGGGATATCAAATAGGTTCCAATTAAAGGGTCCGGCTGCAACAAGTTTTTTGGTGAACTCATTATATTTGTAGTATGTGGTGTTTTTGGAAAAGTGTTTCCGTCAATGGAATGCTCCTGTAACATCTGTGGGTAGTCCATGGAAAATATCTTTTATTTGTCCTCTATTCTGGACAGTTTTCAAGTTCTTGTCAAATTCAATATGATTTTAGGTATAATTCAATTATTTTCCTCAAGTATTTGTAGAGCAGGAAAATCTGCTACATAGTATTTACGGTCATTGACTGCTATGAAATTATCTGAAGAATTTTGAAAAATTTGAATTACGGGACCCACTTCTTCAGGTAAATAATCATCGAGTATTTCTGGTTGCGAGGGAATAAGTTTCGAGTTCAAATCAATTTTCCATAGGGAATTTTCATTAATAATTTATAAATGGTAATTTTCAAATTCACCAGCCAGGGCAATGAACATATACTCCGGCGTCGCATAAATTTTTATCCGGTTCATTTGGTTGATGTCCAACTGTCTTTGTAATCGGTGGCAGCGCTGATGTGGGTTTGAAAGGAACCCTTTTTTGGTCTATAAAGAGCTTCAAGGGTCATTTTATCATCCTCATCCAATTTAGGAGCAATGTTGAATTGATACATTATTGCTGCCTCACACTGTGAGCAATTCCTAGGATATGCCCAATTTCATGAATTGATACCATAAGTAGACAAGTTCGATCGCCTGAAATCCCTCTAAACTTTCCATCACCATCAATATGAAGTACCATTTGACGTGACAACGTGGCATTTGACGTGACAATGTGACATTTGACGTGACAACGTGACGTTTGACGTGACATTTGACGTGACAACGTGACGTTTGACGTGACAACGTAACGTTTGACGTGATAGCGTGACGTTTAACGTGACAACATGACATTTGACGTGACAACGCGACGTTTGACGTGACAACGTGACGTTTGACGTGATAGCGTGACGTTTGACGTAATAGCGTGACGTTTGACGTGACAACGTGACATTTGACGTGACATCCAACAGTAGTGATATGTAGCAGAAGCAGGTCCATTTAGTTGGAGTTTATTTGGCATATCGTGTCCTGAAGAGGGTCTACTGAAGCAAAACAATGCTGTCAAGCATAGACCATAACAAAGTATTATAGACTCTCCCATTGAAAATATTCCATATATGATTAATGCATAATGACCTTGGGCGGGCTTGTTTCCTCCACTTCACACAACGCATTTAATTTCTACAGGGTGGTTATAAAATGGGGGGGTTCATCAGTGAGTGTTAAATAACTCAGAAGGACATCATCATCAACCATTTTTTATTTAACGTATACTGTATTACCGAAGATTTATTGAAAATATATTTTGAAGTGATTAGTTTTTATTGAAAAAACACCTTGTGTATACACTCACAAGGATATTGCAATTTTCTATTTTATTACATAATATTTCACATTTTTTTTCACTCTGATAAAAGAATGTTTCGTATACTTGATATTAAGGCTTTTCAAACGATACGTCTTTCGTGCATTCTGTATATTCATCAACTTTTACATGAATAAAACAAAGACAGATACTAATATTACGCATGACAAAAACTAGATGGAGAATGTCACCTGATTTTTTCTTTATAGTCTCATGAAACACCCTGTAGAGACGTGATACCCTTTTTAATGATATATATCACTTGTCTTTGTACGATACACCCTGTTGAAAGAATGTTTGGTGTTTTTCAACGATATGTCACTTGTCCTGTACGTTAATGTCTTTTCAACATCAGTTGATTCCCGAAATATAATTTTTCAACACTCTGTATATGTTAAAAGAAGCGAGTAAGGTTAACGATATTCCGCTTGTCATATATACTTTGTTTAAATTTTCAATGTACCTATGCATACTAGGCATCAATTATCCTGATAGATAAGGAGTTCCTAATTTTTGTTCCGTCCGTAATATCGGATAACTTCAGCGTAATACTTCATATTTATTTACAAAAATTCCTATTTGTTTGTCTTGGATGTTAATGTATTTTCAGCGATACGTTAGTTGATTCACTTTGCGAACAATAATTTTGCAGCACTCTGTATATGTTAAAAAGAATCGAGTAAGGTCAATGACATTCCACTTGTCATATATACTTTGTTTAAATTTTCAATGTACCTATGCATACTACACTTAGTCTATTTTACATCAATTTCCTGATATGAACCTGAGTCACATGACCTGGTACTTAGGTCGATCAACTTATAAATTAATTTATGCCATTTTAAGTTTTTAATTTCTTAAAACAATATGATATAAAATTGTTATAAGTATTATCAAAAAAAAACATCCTGTATATTCATCAACTTTTATATTACATGAAGATTGGAATTTTCGTTTTACAATTTTTAAAATAAAATATTGAAAAGCAAGTTATTGCATGCCTCAGACTATATTTACGTTCGAGGACAAGAAAAAGCCGAGTTTCTGCAAAGGAAATGTTACATTTTCGGTATTTTTCCACATATTGATTTTTGCAAATTTGATGGTACACCCTATGAAACTGTTTGACGTGTATCATTCAACGTGTCACGTGACGTTTCGACGTGTGTCATTTAACCTGACGTTCCATTCAAATCGGATGAAGCTAGGTGCTAGTGCCTTTATGGTAGCATTATTGCACATGCTTATACTCTCCATAAATTACATCACTTTCCATACATAATGCCGTTTGTTCCATTCAAATCGGACCAATAGTAACGAAGTTAGGTGTTAGTGCCTTTATGGTAGCATTATTGCGCATGCTCATACTCTCCATATATAAATTACATCACTTTTCATACATAATGCCGTTTGTTTCATTCAAATCGGACCAATAGTAACGAAGTTAGGTGTTAGTGCCTTTTTGACAGCATTATTGCGCATGCTCATACTCTCCATATATAAATTACATCACTTTTCATACATAATGCCGTTTGTTCCATTCAAATCGGACCAATAGTAACGAAGTTAGGTGTTAGTGCCTTTTTGACAGCATTATTGCGCTACTTTCAACCACCCCCGGTATATCTATACTCTCGATTACGTCGATTACCTCCGCACCGCCCCCCGCGTTCACCGCCCCCCGCGTTCACATTGCAGCAGCAATACCTTTCTTCGCTAATAATATGCATGAGAGCTTATGGCAGCATGTGTTGAATGCCTTGCTATAGACGCGAAGGTTGTGGGATCGAATCTCACTGAAGTTTTTTTCCGATTTTAAATATACAACAGGACTAAAAATGGCTGTCGCTTTTACAACAGGACTAAAAATGGCGGCCTGCATTGAAATACTAAAAATGACTACATTCAAATTTGCCGCGCCACTCTCAGCGCCACCAAGCGGAGATTTTTGAAGTAGTGCGCTAGAAACTGTATTGCTCTATCTACTAAGCCCTATTAGCCTTGAACAGACAACGTGTTATATCGAGGCTAGTACTAGAGTGCCACCAAGATTTAGCTGACGCCTCGGCAGATAACAATATTATCCTGAGGTGGGTTAAAGGGCACGACAGGAGTAAAGGAAATCGCACTGCTGATTCTTTAGCCAGGGACGCCGCTGGACTAAAAATTCTAGGACCCAGTGACACCTACGGCCTAACGACTTCGACAATTGCGGAACTAGCCAAACGTTACACCCATGCTCAATCCCTTAAGAGATGGGATGAAATCAAAGGATGCAGTCTTACCAGGATCACCCTGGGCGACCCTGGAAAGCTGGCGCCGAAGAAATACTTGGCGATGACCAGGAAAAACCTACGTTTAACAGTAAGATTTCTGACTGGTCACTGTCAACTAAGGAAACACCTTCATACTATGGGGTTAGTGGACACACCTCTATGCAGGATGTGTGAACAGGAAGATGAAACTGTCAGGCATGTCTTATGCGAGTGTCCGGAGTTATCGTCAATAAGAGAGTGTGTGTTCGGTGAGTCTTGGCCTACACCTGCCGATATAAAGGAGATGTCTCCTAGTGATCTGTCCACCTTCCTGAGAAGGACAGGATGGACAATGACCTAGGAGGACAACTCCTCGGGAGGATGTACAATGGGTCACATGTGGCCTAAGTGCTGTGAGCCTACACACTCACCCTCCCCACTCTACAGATACAGATACAGATGATCATTTGCTGCAGACTACCAAAATAAATGAACAAATTCCAATTTGAACCAAAAATGACCGAATTATGTGAATGAAACAATTAAAATATACTATTTTGTCGGCAGTACATAAGTGCTGTAGAACTCTCAAGAAACCTTCCAATTAACTGGAATATTTCCTCCTATCAAATAAAAAATTTATGATATATTTTGTAAGGCAATCGCATTGTCATTATAATAAACTGCGAGCGCAAGCAACGAACGAATAACGAACCTATTTCGCGCAATCATTTATATTTTATAAAGCGGTGCCATAGGAAGTTGCTCTGCGCGAGTTCTTTCAAACGACCGCGTTGCACACCAGAGGCACACTTCAACAAGATTGTTCGATGCATTTACTCCAGCGCAGCGTTGCATACTGTTATGTTCAACTTTAGGGTAACTTTAATAAATAAATTCACTTGACTTTTCAATACTTTTTATTACTATCAAAACATATATTGAGACCCGCCAACTTGAGACAACTCGTTGACAGTATAGTTCAAGGAAAATCACCAAAGTGGAATAAGGGTCGTTCCGCAGTGTACATATCACCTTTTCCCTCTTTAGGTATTTTCAAAAATATATGTAATTATACATCAAAATTTACATTCTCAACAACTCAAATAACTACACTCAAAATAAAAGAAGGTAGCTATGATGAGAAAAAAAAAATACAAAATCAACTTAATTTAAATTTTAACAATATTGTAACATGTTGCAAATCAAGGCATTCTTAAGCTAAAAATAGTAACATAAAAAAAGAAAAAAAACGACTCTGAAACATACAGACCTATCTGTTTAACAGGAAAATTATGCTATTATAGATTTAGTCTGTCAATAGGTTTTTTTTCTTCCGAACCGTCTTAGTACAACAGGTTCTGTTGTTTCGGAATCAGTTCTTGGTTCTACAAGGGGTTTATATCTAAGGTCATTAGTTGAACTTTTGGTTTCATTTTCGAAAGTATCCTTACAGTCAGTGCTAATATTTGAGTTAAAATGTTCAAATGTTGGTTGTGGTATGTTTTTATGTTGTGGTAAGGGAGCTAATGAAATCTGATCCAGACTAACAGACTTTAAGACACCATTTATACTAATTAGGAACCTATTGGAGCCTAAAGGTTTTATTGCAATACCTTCAACTACAGGACTCTTGGGAGTCCATCTCACATATATATGATCTCCTCCTCTGAAGGGTATGTTAAACTGAGTTTTGTCCGATCCTTGTAACTTTGGATTTAACAAGGAAAGATGTGTGCGTGGTTTAAAACTCAACCAACAAGATGCTGGAGTTTGACCTGTTGCCGTACTTGGGGTTGTTCTATAAGAAAGCAGATATGAAGCCAGTAATTGTGTTAATGAATAAGTATGTTTTTCTTTTTTGTGTTCTAATGCTAATTTTTTTAATCCTTTCTTTACTGTTTGTACACTTCGCTCTGCCAATCCGTTGCTCTGGGGGTGATAAGGAGGTGAAAAGCTTTGTAGAATATTGTTTTGTGATCAGAAATGTGAATATTCATGCCCATCAAATGGCGGACCATTATCTGATACCATCTCTATAGGTGTTCCTGCTGTGGCAAAAAACATTCGAAGGGTGTTTATAGTAGGCTCTGCTTTACAAGAATTCATTTGCCAAACTTCTGTCCATTTGCTATATGAATCAACTAATATCAAAAAATGGTTTTGTTCATACTGAAATAAATCTATATGACAACGTTGCATAGGATGTACCATTTTTGGCCAAGGAATGGTTTGGTTTGTTACCGATTTGAAATTTACAACATTACAAGGTTGACAGGACTGACACAGTAAGGTTATGTCACTGCTTAGTGTAGGCCACCATACGTTTTCTCGTGCTAGCATTTTACATCTGACTATTCCCGGATGTCCCTTGTGGGAGTAAATCTAGGACCGGTTTATGTAGCTTATGCGGAATCACTACTCTATTTCCAAACATAAGGCAATTTTTCTCTATGGACAAATAAAAACGAACATTAAAGAAAGGTTGTAAGATCACTTCTTTATTTTTGTTTGGCCATCCCTGTAAAGTCAACTGCATAACTTTACTGATGACAGGGACAGGGACGGATGACAGTTTGATGCATTTGCGATATCGGGGACCGTTATAGGCAAATTCAATTGAAAGTCTATATTATGGATTGGTTCAGTTAACTGGTTTTCACATGGCAATCTTGACATAGCGTCGGCTGGAGCTAAAAGGGTACTCTTACGGTGCTCAATCTCGAAATCAAAAGATCTAATAAAAATTGACCAACGAATCAATCTTTCTGTAGCCAGGATAGGCAGCGCTTTGCTGGGACTAAATATGCTCTTTAAGGGAGCATTGTCGACGACCAATTTAAATTTCCTTCCCCAAATATACCTGTAAAATTTTTGAAATGCAAAAATTACTCCTAGACCTTCCCATTCTATTTGCGAGTACTTTTGCTATGCCGAATTTAATGTAAAAGATGCAAACATTATTGGTTTTTCCATATTTCTAACGTTATTTTCCTGAAATAAATGACTCAAGACACAACCTAGTCCATAAGGGCTGGCATCAGAACTTACTATCAATGGTTTTGTGGGGTCATATGGGACTAAAATATTATAACTAACTAATTTTATTTTACTTAACTCGAAAGCTTGTTGACAGTCAGACGACCAATTAAAAACAGTATTCTTTTGTGTTAGACTATAAAGTGGTTTTAAGTCTCTGCTCATGTGTGGCATGAACTTCGCATAAAAGTTTAACATTCCAGTGTATGCTCTAACTTCACTAATATTTTTAGGTGGTTTTGCTTTCATTATAGCTTCAACTCTGGTATCAGTTGGATGATAGCCATCCTTATCTAGTACATGGCCTAAATAATACTCTACTGACGGCTTAAACCATACACACTTGGTTTCTTTGACACGAATATTATGATAGTTTAGACGTTTTAAAACTTCATGAGTTAGTCGAACACATTCTTCAAATTTGGTAGCACCTATAATTATGTCATCTAGGTAACATTAGACTGACTGCAAACCCAATAAGATTGGATCAATTTTTGATTGAAATATTGAGGGTGCACTGGCTATACCGAATACCAAAGCAGAGAACTGAAATAGTCCTAATGATGTATTTATAGTCAGTAAGGGTTGGCTTTCAGGACTAACCCTTAACTGTAGATATGCCTCTGATAAGTCAATAACAACATAGCATTCATTTCCTGCAATCTTTTGCAAAATATTTTCAAATTTTGGCAAAGGATAAACGTCAATTTTTAAATTGGGGTTGACTGTTCTGCTGACATCTGCACAGAGGCGATATCCTCCATCTTTTTTCTTAACTGGCCATATGGGGGAAGCCCATTCTGAATGTGTTATTCTCTCAAGTTTTCCTCCTTTCTCCATTCTTAACAATTCAGATTTCACTATTTCCTCTAAGGAATATGGTAAAGGATATGCTTTATGAAATACTGGGATAGCAGATTCTTTCAATGTTAGATTTGCTGAAAAATGTTCAATAAATCCTTTTGGATTTGTCCTAAAACATTTAGGATATAATTTTCTCATTTCAGACAATATTATTTGAATTTTTGTTTCTGAAAAGGTATTATTTACTTTGTGACAGTTTACCTTCAAGTTATTACTTATATTTCGCCAGTTTGGAGAAAGTACATCTAACCAGTTCCTTCCTAATAAAGGAACGAAATTTTCCTCAGAACATACTATTAATGGTAAAATTGATTTTTGACCTTTTTCATTACTCACTCCTACCATAACTTGACCTTTTACGTTAATTTGACCTGATATAGACGAAAGCTTACAAGCAGAAGGATTTATTAACCTTCCAGGAAATAATGTGTTGAAAGTCTTAAATGGAATAATAGATAATGCCGCCCCACAATCAATTTCCATTTGAACCCCCTTACCATCTATGTCTAAGCTTACTATTTCTGGGCGATTATTATTTATTTTGATTTCGTTTATTTGCGAGACATTATGAGCAACTTGTGGTTTGTGTGTAGACTTTACTTTTGCACAATTCCCTTCATTCATTAAATTTGACTGACATTGTAAATTATTTGACCCAAAAGTGTTTACATTTCTGCCTAATGAATTAATGACCAACTGTTTAACTAGTGACTCTTGTTTATGTTCTCTATTCAACTTAACATTATAATAATTATCAGAATTGATAATTCTTACTTGGTGGATGCTTGTACTCCCGAATATATCTGATAGAGAGTCTTCGGAGTCTTCTTGGTTAACATACTCTTCTTCTTCTATGTCTTCTTCTGCCTCTACATGTTTTATTTTCGACTTGCAGTAAGGAGCTGTGTGACCTACTTTGTTGCAATTATAGCATGTCCAAAATCTTGCAGGGCATGCGGCTGGATCATGAAATCTTCCACATCTGTGACATTTTTGGTAAATATTTTGACTTAGTGACGGATTATTATGAGACTGACTTGTGTTGCCTTTATATGTTGGCTTAAATTGATATGACTGCTTTTGTTTATGACTATACTGACTTGGTTTTTTATTAACCGGAATTGCACTTCTTTGACAGTTACAGCTTGACGGACTTGCACTCACTTGACTTCTTCGATAATTGTGACTAGCTACGACTGTATATTCGTTTCTACTTTGATTCCCCTTATCATTATATTGACTGACTCTACTTGACTTCACTTTGTTTATTTGAGATCCCTGATGAAGGGTTTTTGCATATTCTGACACTGTTTCCTCCTGTAGTAAAATTTCTTTGGCTTTTTGGTAAGTTAAATTTGTTTCTGAGAGAAGTTTTCTTCTGCTGTTATCACTTTTAATACCACAGACCAGCCTGTCTTTACATTGCTCTTCAACTGAAGCTCCATAGTTACATTTCATAGCAAGTGCTTGTATTGCTTCAATGTAGCTTTTAATTGATTCATCTTGCCTTTGATCTCGTCTGCTGAATGTAAATCGATTTGTTGTTATTAGCCCCTCAGGTTCATATTTGTTTAAGAGTATTTTCTTCAGTTCATCTAAACTCTTGTCTCTCGGTTTCATAGGGAGACATGTTTTATGCAGAATACTATAATTCTTACTTCCTATATATGACAAGAATAACTTTTGTTTAACGCTCTCGGTTTCTTCAATTGCGTTTAAATCGCAATACAGTTCAAAACGTTCAATCCATGACGAAAATGACTCCGATAATTCATCAAATGGTTCAAGTGTCCCACGTGCTAGGTTTTGAACGACTACAATTTGCTGGTTTTCGTTTGTAGCACCTTCCTCAGACATTTTCGTTGAAGCTTTGAACGTGGATTCTTCACTCTCGTCGCCAATGCTATGTTCAACTTTAGGGTAACTTTAATAAATAAATTCACTTGACTTTTTAATACTTTTTATTACTATCAAAACATATATTGAGACCCGCCAACTTGAGACAACTCGTTGACAGTATACCTACTATACAGTTGGTTGAAAGAAATACAGTGCGGGTGTTTTTTGTTTCTGTGTATTTCCGACAATTATTTTATAAACTCTTAAACATGGAGGTGGTCTTCAACTGAATCAATGTAAAGGGATTTTTTAAATATTCATTCAATTTAGTAGAGATATTTATTCAAAAAACGAATGAATTTGAGGATATAACTGTTATGTTCACACAATAAAACACTTTATTGGGAACACGAATTTATTATTTGATTAGACAAAACAAACAGTGACAGGAGAGCAAAAAACTAAACTAATGTTGTCAAAATAAATAAAGTAGTTGTTACGGAAAAACACAAATTTGAATTCGAAGTAGGTACATAACAATAACAAAAAAATGCTTCATATTCGTTTCCCTGCTCACTTTTTGGTGGTGGAAGGATTTTAAAAAGTGAAAAGTATCATCCATATAAGGTACAGTTGGTTCAAGAATTGTCAGACGATAATTTTGACCGACGGCTAATGGACATCTGTAATGTCGACGAAAATTTTGTTTCTAACATAATTTTTTGTTTAAATGGAACAGTTAATCGCTATAACTCAAGGTATTGGTCAAATGAGAATCCTCATTGGATTCATGAAACACATACCCAGCATCCACAGAAGTTAAATATTTGGATGGGAATTGTCGAAAGTAGGCTTATAGGCCCATTTTTTATCGACGGAAACTTGAATGGTGACTGAATAACGAAATTATTCCTGCACTTCAACAGAATGGGCAATTACCACAAGATGGAGCACCTCCCCACTATGATAGACGGGTTAGGGATTTTCTGGATGCGAATTTACCAAATCGATGGATTGGACGTAGAAAATCTATAGAGTGGCCTGCTCGTTCTACGGATCTTAGCCCGTTAGATTTTTTTCTTTGGGGTTATCTAAAATCACGTGTTTACGTTAGACGACCAACAAACTTACAGGAATTGAGACAAATAATTATTGATGAATGTGAACTAATACGTGGAGAAGCCTTGGAAAGAGTGACTCAAGAATTTGTTAATAGGATGGCATATTGTGTTTTTCATTATTCTAAAATAATGAAATGTACACCTATTTTACAACTAACAGTGGGCTATTCCTCGTTTTTACAAATTTTTTCTCACTAAAAACAGTATGTATGAATTCAAAATAACAAGCTCTTTCAAAATCGGTAAAAATAGATAAGGTGTCCCATTTAAATTAAAGAAGTTGATGGCATTTCCGATTAAACCGGAATTATATTATTAACAAAAAATGTACATCAGATGCATTTTGTTCCATTCCACTCACCTGCAAGTTTTCATGAATATCGTTCTTTTCGTTTAAAAGATATTTACTTGGTACCAAACTTTATCCCAACACCGTATAAATTAAACATAAACTAAGTAATGAAAACGTGTCGAAGAGTCGAAATATTTCATCAAAAATTATTAATTGTGTTAAATTTTGTGGAGCTTTTGAATTGACTCTTCGGGGACATAATGAGATGGATTCGGAATGTCTGTTCTGTTTTAATGACATATAGTGATTACAACATTTGCGAACAGAAAAGAACGCCGAATAGACTTAACTAATTAGAAAAAAGGTAGAACGTGTCGCGGGACACACGGTAGGAACTTTAGTTCCTGTTACGCAAAAGTTATGTAACACACCTGACGTTATAGATAAACAATTTGCATATTCTTTGGTGGTTGAGTAGTAAGCACACCAGACTCTCACGCGTTATACCCGGGTTCGATTCCCGGCGAGGAATTTTTTTTTATTGTTAATTTTATTTTTAAATAATCATTCTGCTTGATATTAATAACGACAACAGATAGACGTTTGAAATATTTAGCAGAATATTCATTATTATAGATAATGGTACGGTACCCTTCATGAGGGAGTACAACTGGCAACATCTACTTTTTTTTTCTCAAGTTTTTGTTACTGGCAGAGCCAACAGGCCAGTTATATTTAAAAAAGGAAACCGTAGCATTATACAAATTGGACATTCAAGAACTGTACGTTTACCACAAAATTAGTGGAAACATAAAATTGAATTGTTAAATTTTTCATTTGAAGTTATATTACAGTTTATAAAAATTTTTATTTTCTAGATTTTTCCTAAGTGGGTAGTAGAAAAAATATGCTGCTCGACTCGTGTGGATTGTCCATATCGCACTTGAACGATTGAGCACTCCGCCTACGGCATCGTGCTCCATCTTCGTCCTCGTGCGATATGGTCATCTTATCCACACTAGTTGCACAAACTACAATTTCTTTCAAAATATGCCCTTTTACATTTAAAAACTACCTGCCAAATGTCAAATCAATTTATCCATCCATTTTAAAGTTATCGAATTAAAACATTCAAGTTTTCAAAATTTCAACACCCTGTATTTCGAAAAGTAGCTAGACCCCTTAATCGCGCAAAAAAATTATGGAAATAATAGTAAAAATTTATCCGAACAAATTCAAGTAGATCACCAGCACTGCGAATACCAGCTTTGCATAGAATTTCAATATAGCATCGGTGGTTCAGTGGTTAGAATGCTCGCATTGCACGCGGGCGGCCCGGTTCCAATCCCGGTAGGAGCATATTTATTATTATGAATCGCTGCTTCGTAAACGAGAAAGAGACTAAGGAGGCACAAGCACGCAAGCAAGGCACATAACGAAGCAACGTAACATAACGTAGCGTAACGTAACGCGTAACGGTCAGATCTTTTGCGTCGCGACCCCTGGTCGCTCAAACATAACCTGGCGTAAAGAACTAAAGTTCCAAAAAATATATATATATATATATATATATCGATTAATCAATCACCCGATTAAATTAATTGATCACCCGATTAATCGATTATTTTTCGATAGATCGATTATTTTGCCCACCCCTAATGTACACCACTGGATCAAAAATTGAAAAATGTTTTTTCTACGCCCGCATAAATATTATCCATCTTTTCTACACCCATATGTATATTATCCATTTCCTGCACAGTTTAAAGAATGGAAATGTAGGCCTTATCGGTTAACCGAACGTATATTATGATTTCATATAGGTACATCCTGGAATGTACTTATATGAAATCCACCAATCAATATTCGCGTTTAGTACTCGTCACTCATCTTTTTTTCAATTTAAAGAAACGTCAAAATAACTTGTCAAAAAAGTCTCTCTCAGAAGCACTGGATTAATAATATTTATTTACAAAAATGAACAAATAAAATAGTCCGTATAAATTGATAACAAATACTAAAAATGGAATAGAATGGGTAGGTAATTCAGGAGCTACCGATGGACATGTCCTTATAATAGATCTCGGTGGTTGAGTGGTAAACATGCCAGACTCTTACGCGGTAGACTTAGGTTCAATTCCCCATGAAACAACTTTTTTTTATTAATGATTTTATTTTTAAATAATTATTCTGCTTGATATTGATAACAACAACAGGTAGACGCTTGAAATATTTCGTATTTTGCATATTTATTGTAGATAAAGGTACGATACCTACCCTTCGTGCGGGAGTCCGACTGGCAACATCTACTTATAACAGCTTCGCATATTTAAAAAGGGAAACCGTAACATTGTACAAATTGTACATTTAAGAACTGTACGTTTATCACAAAAAAATTAGTGAAGACATAAAATTGAATTGGTACGATTATAAATAAAATTGTTGAACATTTTCATTTACAAAAATAAACTTGAATAAAACAATCCGTATAAATTAATAACAAATACTAAAAACAGAATAAAATGGGTATTTAAGGGACTATCGTTGACATCAGCTCTTACAAAACTATTCAATACTTCTGATGTTGAACTGGTTCAAACCCCAATGGTTGAGTGGTAAACATACCAGACTCTCGCGCGGCAGACCCGGGATCGATTCCCCGTGAAGACGTTTTTTTTTTAATTGTTAATTTTATTTTTAAATAATAATTCTGCTTGATATCGATAACGACAACAGGTAGACGCTTGAGATATTTAGCAGAATATTCATATTATAGACAAAGGTACGGTACCCTTCGTGCGGGAGTCCGACTGGCAACATCTACTTATAACAAAAAATTAGTGAAGACATAAAATTGAATTGGTACGATTATGAATAAAATTGTTGGAAATTTTTAATTTCAACTTACTTATATTTATTTTACAGTTTATTCAATTGTTTATTTTCTAGATTTTTTCCTAAATGGGTCGTAGAAAAAATATGCTGTTCGACTCGTGTGGATTGTCCATATCGCACTTGAACGATTGAGCACTCTGCCTACGGCGTCGTGCTCAAACTTCGTCCTCGTGCGATATGGCCATCATATCCACACTAGTTGCACAAACTACTATTCTGCACAGTTTACAAAATGGAAATGTAGGCCATCAGTTAACTAAACGGATATAATTTCATATACATCCTAGAACGTATATGAAATCCACCAATCAGCATTCGAGTTGAGTATCCGTCATTCATCTTTTTTCAATTTAAAAGAAACGTCAAAATAATTTGTCAAAGTTTCTCATAGAAGCGCACTGGATCAAGAATATTCATTTACAAAGATAAACTTGAAAGAAATAATCCGTACAAATTACCAACAAATAATACTTAAAACAGAATAAAATGGGTATTTGAGGAGACCTCAGATTTTATAAAATTATGTAATAGGTACATCTGACGTTATAGATAAACAATTTTCATATCTCTCAGTGGTTGAGTAGTAAGCAATCCAGACTCTCACGCCGTAGACCCGGGTTCGATTCCCGTGAAAAAGTTTTTTTTTAATTGTTACTTTTATTTCAAAAAATAATTATTCTGCTTGATAATAATAACAACAACAGGTAGACGTTTGAAATATTTAGCAGAATATTCATTATTATAGATAGTGGTACGGAACCTTTCATGAGGGAGTCCGACTGGCAACATCTACTTAGAACAGCATCGTATATTTAAACAGCATCGTATATTTAAAAAATGAAACCGTAGCCCTATACAAATTTCAAGAACTGTACGTTTACCACAAAATTAGTGGAAACATAAAATTGAATTGTAAAATTTTTAATTTGAAGTTAGGTATATTACAGTTTATAGAAATTTTTATTTTCTAGATTTTTTCTTAAGTGGATCGTAGAAAAAATATGCTGCTCGACTCGTGTGGATTGTCTGTATCGCACTTGAACGATTGAGCACTCCGCCTACGGCGTCGTGCTCAAACTTCGTCCTCGTGCGACATGGCCATCATATCCACACTAGTTGCACAAACTACAATTTCTTTCAAAATATGCCCTTTTACATTTAAAAACAACCTGCCCAAACTACAATTTCTTTCAAAATATGCCCTTTTACATTTAAAAACAATCTGCCAAATGACAAATTAATTTATCCATCCATTTTAAAGTTATCGAATTAAAACATTCAAGCTTTCAAAATTTCAACACCCTGTATTTCGAAAAGTAAATGTGCTAGACCCCTTAATCGCGCAAAAAAAATTATGGAAATAATAGTAAAAATTTATCCCAACAAATTCAAGTAGATCACCAGCACTGCGAATACCAGCTTTGCATAGAATTTCAATATAGCATCGGTGGTTCAGTGGTTAGGATGCTTGCATTGTACGCGGGCGGCCCGGGTTCAAATCCGGCTGGGAGCATTTTATTATTATGAATCGCTGCTTCGTAAACGAGAGAGAGAGACTAAGGAGGCACAAGCACGCAAGGCATATAACGAAAAAATGTAACATAACGTTTCGTAACGTAACGCGTAACGGTCAGATCTTTCGCGTCGCGACCCCCGGTCGCTCAAACATAACCTGGCATAAAGAACTAAAGTTCCAAAAAATTTTAGTAGTAGTAATGCTTAGTGCGTGACTCTTATTTTTCTTGTGTGGCAATTGACAATCGTTCCAGAAATCCAATATTTCCACACGGAAGGCGGGGAAAAGGACGATAAAATCGATGGGAGACAACTCCCTTACAAGATGAATATTGCAGAACACCTTAAAATTTTTACCACGAGCCAGAGCCGGATATATGGGGCACACGGCCCCGCGGCAGCGTGACTTTTTCACGGTAAGGGAACAATTACCTACGACACGTGCCGTCGCTGAAGCAAAAATACTCATTTATAATGAGTAAATAAAAAGTTATTTATGATACTAGTGCGTGAAGTTATACTTTTGCGCACGAGCTGCTAAAATGCAAGGAACGAGCGTAGCGAGTGCCTTTTTCGCAAAGAGTGCACAAAGTACTTCACGCACAAGTGTCATACAAAAGTTTATCTACGAGCACATGAAGAAAAAATAAAAAATGTGCTCTGAAGGGGTTAAAAACATAAAAATGAATTTTCTATAAACAAATATATACACAAGGAATTCTAATTATAGTCAAACGCACTCTTATCGTGCGGGTTCAAAGGTCACTAACCATATGTATCAAATCAAAAAACACAGAGGTTACCAAAATGTGAGATAACAAATACACCCGGAGAGAAGAAGAAGAAGATTATTTTAACTAACATGAAGATAGCTACATAGACGTACCAAGATAGCTACATCATATATTGTCACTTTGAATTATCAAACTGACATTTAAATAAAAACTTCGCTGGTGAAAGACTTTTTAGAATCGCTGAAAACTATACTCTATTTCTTAATGTCTGACAGCACAGTAGCCTCATTAAATATTCAAATAGAAATTTATCTTTTACAGAGTGATCCTAAAAATTTTACAAGTAAATACTAAAATTCTAATGCAAAACAAGTAGGTGTCTGTATTGGTTATCTATACATCCCTGTTTCAGCTCAAAATACAATATGGTAATAAAACTGAACAATGCTAGATAAACGATAAATATTGCGGCAGTGGCGGAGATTACGATATTAGTTTATTCTGCTTATTTAATTAGATTCGGTCGACATTACAGTTGAAATAAAATTCATTCGTTCAGGCCTATTAACAAGTTACATTTTCATTTTTATTAAATTAAATTAATTGAAGAAAATGTAGTTTAGTTTTCATAATTCAAATTTATTGACAATGAACTAATGTATGTCAAGTAAAGTAAACATACCATTTATAGGAAATATAAAATTCAATCTATAGTATCATCCTCTTCGCTGGCCATACAAGAATCATCCGAAGACTCGTCGAGAGAGATCACTATCGGTTCTATAGTTTGTTCTATGAGGTTATCTAAAACCCACATTTTCTCTTCCTCTTCAATTACATGATTCACAGCATCTCTCCAGTTCTCTTCAGTTATTGTTGTCAATGAGTACTTCATTAGTTCACGAACATCTTTCATTTTAAATGTTTTATTATGTCTAGCTACATAACCTTTCATTTGGACCCATATTAACTCTATCGCATTTAATTCACAATGGAATGGCGGCAAACGAAGCACTGTTATCCCACGATTCTTGGCTATTTCATCAATAAATAACTTTTCAAATTTTAGCTTGTGATCTGAAGCAACCTTTAAAAGTTTTTTTTTTCAACCAAGAGGTAGATGGAAGATTTTCTGTTAATCGCGAATGATAAGTGGCATTGTCCATAACGATTACAGCATTATTTGGAATCAATTCGACCATTTGTGTAAAATACTCTTCAAGAACATCTGCAGTCATTTCTTCATGATAGTCTTTGGTTGATGTTGACTGAAACTCCAGTAAACCACCTTCAACGAACCCTTGATTGCATCCAATATGCGTTATTATTAGTCGGCGACCCTTACCGACAGGAGTTTTCAGTCCAGTAGATAAACCTTCTATGAAAGCTTGACGACTGGTTTTAATACTTTTGTCCTGCCATATTTTTTTCACTGACTGTCCTTCATTGAGCCATGTCTCATCTAGATAATAGATTTGTCTTCCCTCCTGTCTGTATTTTCGGATATCTCGTAAATACTGTCGTCTCCAACATTATTTGCTCGTTGTCGATTAGCACTGATCTGCGACTTTGCTTCTCCCAAGTAGAATTTAATTTGTGTAATATTTTCCACAAAGTTTTTCGCCCTATGTCAGGCAAATTCTCGTCCTCCTTTACCATTTTTAGAATTATGTCGAGGGTTGGGATCTCTTTTTTAAAATATATTTCGTGTACTTTTCGTCTTATTGTATTTTGCATATGTTCATCAAGGTCAAGTGGTTTTCTTCCAGTTGACTTTTTAGGTGGAGATATATTTCCATTTTTCCCCTCCCTTAGAAGCCTGTAAATAGTGGATTCACTAACTCCTGTCATATTGGAACATGTCGAAACTATATTTCTAACAGTAGCAGCCGGCATTTGTTGTACAGCAGCATCATGCACATTTAACACAACAGTCTTCGTTTGTAAGCTAAGCACGCTCTTACACTTCATTGGGGTGAAACTTAAAGACATTTTTCACAACACAGTTAACACTTATGAAACTAAAGTGACTCTGAGCAAAACAAATTATACAAATTTGGGCGAGACCAAGTTTCACCGTATATACCTGCAAAATTTCTAAGTATATAGTCATTAGGACAATCCCTAGTAGGACCCTATTGTAATGTTTCTTGGAAATTATCAAGTTGTTTTAACTAACCGAATTTAGATTCATATTACCTTTATATATCAGATCGGGTATAAAATTAATTAGTAAATAAATTCCTTAGATGGACTGTGGCGCTTATGGTTTACTACCTGACTAGCATCTGTGACCTTTTCGCGTGCTGTCAGACAATAAGAAACAGACTATAAATACATATCCTTCTTTTTCCCGTCAAAATTGCATAATTCTGTCTTATTTATCTCACGGACTTTATTTGGAAGTCATAATTAAACGTATAAAAAAAACATAAACTGTGAGTATGTCTTTGATGAATCGTATGACCCGCACGATAAGAGTGCCTTTGACTATATTTAAATTCATTTTTACAGTAAAATGAGGACAATTATTCAAATTACTAATTATAACATTGGGTAATTTGTCTGTTCTTAAAGTAACAAATATTTTTCACTATGTCTGACACTTCTGTCAAATTTACTGTCAGCACAAAAGTTTATACAACAAACGACTAAATTCAAGGCAACTAGATAATCACATAAAAAGAGTGTTAAAATGAAAACCCCATTTAAAAAGCATTGGTCATTTACGCACGCTTTTGGGTGTTATAATGAAAGTCCCATATAAAAAGTATTGTTCATTTACGTACGCTTTTTAACGTATGTACCTATAATGTATGATTTCACACATTTTTTTGGTTCGTAAATGCCTAATTTTAAAGGTGATCGTAGATAAAAGTTTTTTTTCTTCGCTCCGCATTTAATTTTGCATTTGCACACAGCCCCGCAAACCATAAAACCGGCTCTGCCACGAGCCACCACTGTGTGTCGGTATTCTCTACTCCGTACCGTGTTTTACTATGGATTTTAATTTGTTCGTAATAATTATTGGTTCCGTAATAGACTACAAGCAGACAAGATTTCAAACGAAAATAACAAGCATTCCCATCTCCAAGAATTTCAAAAATATTTACTCAGATCCACTGATCCACACATTAACCTATCACTGTACAATCGAATTTTCATGAATAATGAAATCCCTCCTACCTTTCACAATTGTTATCTATATATAGAATAAGGTCTTCTGTGACCTCTTATTAATTCGTAACCAGGCGATTAAGAACAGTTACTTTCCTGCAACTCTATCATTCAGTCATGTCATGTCATGACCTTAAATGACCTTGATATAAAAGCAGTGTAATGTTTCTTATCAAAAACATATATAGCTCATTACTTTATATAAAATATTAATTATATAAAAGAAGTCAGTTCTGTTTACTTCGATTAAAAGTGAGAAGAAAAAATGGTTCGAGCTTGGTACATGGACAATGACACAAATAGTGACCAACGTTTGGAGCATCATAGAACACCTGAGCAATTTGTAAATATTGACGATCTTTTTAAAATATCCGGCGTAGAATATTTCAAATTAAACATAGATACATTGAAGACTGACGGTATTTTGGAACAAATAAAAAAACAAAGAGGATATAACTACGAGGACGAGATAACCTGTTCAGAAAAATGTTTGCCGGACTACAAGGAAAAGTTGAAAATATTTTACACAGAACATCTACATACAGATGAAGAAATACGTTTAGTCGTAGAAGGATCTGGATATTTCGACGTAAGAGAGAGCCATGATAATTGGATCAGAATAGAAGTTGTACCAGGAGATTTATTAATTTTACCAAGTGGAATATATCATCGCTTTACATTGGATTCTAATAATTTTATAAGAGCTAAAAG
Source organism: Galerucella pusilla (assembly GCA_910591695.1). Lineage (NCBI taxonomy): Eukaryota > Metazoa > Arthropoda > Insecta > Coleoptera > Chrysomelidae > Galerucella > Galerucella pusilla. The sequence goes on along the minus strand of CAJUYI010002660.1, from coordinate 1,387 downwards.
ATTCTTTGTTGGAGAACCTATTTGGACACCTTATAATAGACCCTGTGATGAAATGGATTGTAGAAAACTGTATGTTAATAGTTTGGAAAGTGGACAGTTTGCAACTGTTTGACAAGGCAGGTTTTAATATATTTCTATTTTTATATGTTTTCAAATGTATCTAATAAAGTTAGATGAAGTTAATTTAGTTTTAATAATTCTAATATGTATTAATTACTTATACATATAATTCAACAATACAAATAGTTGACCATAATGAAATTTTCAATTTAAAATTAATCTTTATTAGGTAAATTTACTGGTGATCTTGGCCCTTTAAATTAAAGTGTAATAACGTTATCACTTTTGTAAATATTATCGTATTACGTAACCTTAATTCTATTTTTTTTTAATTGGATGAGTTTTGGATTGAATAATTTCTTATTTTCCTCGGGGCAAAGTGATTATAATCGTAGATCATGAGACGAAAATTTTTAGGTGTCTCAATCACCATCTAAATATTAAATAAAATCAATAAATAACAAATTTCACAACAGAAATGTAACATATAATACTGGAACGGTTTCACAAATAACATGTTATTTAAATAACTGTAACTGTAGAGGTAAATGAAACCATCAGTTTTCAAAGAAATTCAAAGTGTAGGTAAGTACCTATATATTTTATTTATCAATATTTATTTGGTTTGTTTTCTTGGGAATGGTTAGTTATGTTCGTTCAGACATAGATTTTTTGTTTATGGAACGATTTTAATGATTCAACAATTTGCGTTCTTGTGCCGTGTCCAGTAAATCGATTTATTGTCCCGGATCCACTATTACAAAAAGTTCCAAAGGAGGAAACCCAATAAGGACTCCACTTCACGAGATTGTATTTAAGAGAAAAAATGAATACAAATTTCGTTTTCATTCAAATTATTTTTAAAAATGCTGGTCAATTTTGAATTCCTGAGTTAACTAATTCCTATTCTTCTTCCTAGTATTTTTCTTCCTCCTGATGCTCTTGCTCTTCTTCTTTTTAATTTTCTCGTACAGATTCTAATCCGTTGTCATTATCTCGCCCTACAGGCTTAGAGTCGACTTCTTCAAAAGGTGGTTTTCCGGGACTATTATAATTTTTCAACCAATTACAATTAAAACATAATTTTTAACACTACAAACCATTTTTCCCAGTACTCCGATCCACCTCAAGAAAGGGAAAAAGAGAATTCATATATAATATATATATATATATATATATATATATATATATATATATATATGTATATATAAATTATTAGAAATATTTGCCAACTAAGTAACGGAGACGATTTATGTGGGGATGTGGCAAGGAAATACCATAGAGTACTCTTTTTAAAATATATTCCGAGCTTTCGAATATAACATAT
>CAJUYI010002659.1:0-29251 GCA_910591695.1 Galerucella pusilla | reverse complement strand
TGAGGTTAGTAATATGCCAAATCGCTACTGACTTTTATTTATTAATAAATAAATTAAGTGTCGTGGACAAAGTATAGTATTCTACTCGCAATTTATGGCCATAATTCACTTGGATGACTTGCGCCCCTCGCCTGCGGCTCGTGACGCAAACGTCACCCATCGTGAATTATGGCTATCATAAATTGCTCCTTTAATAATATACTATTAAACATGTTTCATAATCATCATACGTTATTTTATTTTTCACTACATTGGATTTTACACCTTTAGACTTTTTTGTTATACCTAAATTTTTCAAATCATTTTTTATTCTTGTTTTGCCAAGTTGCTTTCGCTTTAGGCGGAGTTTTTCATTTTCTCTGTCTTTATCATTTATTTGCAACTTGTAGGTATACATTTTTGACCTAAGTCCAACAAAATGAGTCATAATTTGACCCTTTGACTCATCCTTTAAAAGACCAATAATTTTTTTATTAACTCGAGGCATGCTATATAAGTTATTTTCGGCATAGTCAGAAGTATCAAATTTAGATAAATCAGCCTTTATCACTTCCTCATAAGCATCTGCGCACTGCAATTCGTAGACAAAACTGTCAGTATCCATGTACATTAACTTGCACTTGTTGACACCTAATTTTGGTAGCATGTAGTTATAATGGAAATCATACATGCATATCTTGGAAATGTCTAGAATTGCCATTCCTATATACAGAGGTTTATTAAATGTCACTTCGGCTTTAGTTAATTCAATAGCTACCAGATTTTCATCTAAAATTGTTCTGCTATGAAACCGAAAACTTGCAATCAAGTTTTTGGCGCCATAACGTCCCTCCCATTGTCTCACCAATTTCACAGATCTGTGGCGTCTGATGTTCTCCATGGTCTTACCAAACACCGCATTATTCATCAATTTGAAAAGATTCTTTTCAAAGTCGTTCGTAGCTGCAGTCCGCAATCGAGTATTAAGCTCGATGTAAGACTTCAGCCATGTTGACTGTTTGAATTGTAACACTTTATGTATTTTGGTTAATTTTAATCCATTATTTAGAGCCTGCTTCAAATTTCTATAATGCATAATATATTTTTCCTTGTTATAAAGCGTTGTCAGTAATTTTGGTAATTTTGATCCTGACGGAATGCGGTGCTCAGCAGCAAATGGTAGATCTTTGTGAGTATCATGTAATTCGAGTGGGTATTCGAGGTCAACTTGGAAGATATAACCTTCTGGCGAATCGTCTGGAATCGATAAAATATCCATGTACCCAGAACATGGTTCAACGCTGAACTTGGTATCCACCCATTTGAATCCTTCGTAGGGCAAGGGCTCACTCATAGCCCAACCATACAGGTTATTAACATCCAAGTACATAAGATATTTCGAGGGCTTTGTTGGGTCATAGTCATGCATGTATTTATTGTTAGCTTCCGAAAATCGGTTGCTACATACAGATATTCCGCCTCTGATACCTTTTTCGATAAACATGATCATATCTATGTCCTTGAGTAATTCTAATTTGCATTTAGTGAATTTAAGCATACAATCCCATGTATACCCTGGCATAGTATAGTACCATGCAGGATCTAAATGGTATGTATCTCGACACTTTTGTCTGAATTGTTCAAAAACATCAGCAAGGAGCAAAATATCTGTCTTTAAATAAATGTCTGAATATTCACCCAAATTTTTACAATTAAAAGTATGCCACACTTTTTGCGCATGACTGTACTTTGCCTCACCAATATCGTCATCGCATAATTTATTGTAAAACTTATCAATTGGCGGTAAACAAGTTTCTTCTAATTTAGCTAAACTATCAATATAATCATAGCAAAAAACGCCTTTGCAAGATAGTAATTTAAAAGCTTCATCATCTACACCCTGAAACCCTTGTTTCAAATTTTTTTTCTCTTTAATATCTAAAATTGATGCTAATTCATCGAGTGAAGCTCCCATAAATCTGAACGAATCAATAAATCGTAATTTTATATCATTTTCATCGGAATACAGGGTAAAAGAAATATATTTTTCTTTATTAATGGGAAGTACGCTCAAACGGCCTCGTTTACAGAGGTCAACAATCATGAAATTACTGTCATATCCGCTTAAGTTATGGAATACAACAGGAACAACAAACAATTTTTTAAAGTTAAGGTTGCATGCTTCATGTGCAAATCCTCTAAACTGTCCTGTGAAATGATCGTGATCCCTAACGATTTTGTCTTTGCAAGCCAAGTCTTTTCCACATATATGACAGCTTTGTGCTTTACGCAGATCAAGCTTCTCAGCCATAGGTATAATCGTTTTTATTTTAGAATTTACAAGTCTAGACACATCAGTCATTTCATTAGCAAACCAATCCATACAGTACGATCCTCGGTGGCTTTTAAAATAAGAAAGACTATTATCATATGAACACTTCACGTAGTAGCCTGCACTATATGGCACATGTTTTTGATATTTAGTTGTTTTTGTTATTTTATGAGCTATATTTGTAGCAACATTTTCCAATTGACATTCAAAATCAGCATAAATTATAAATGGCGTAGTTTGTTTATATGTAAAATTCCTAAATTGAACGTGCTCATATTTAGGTGGAGACATTTTACATTTATTCAAATCAGAACAAAGTTCTTCATGCTCAGCTAATTTATCTGAGCTTGTATAATAATTTAAACAGCGGTCGCAAATGAATTTTTTATGGCCATTTTTGGTAAGTTGATAATTAAGTAGTCGAGACATGTCTTTGATCCAAACATAATGAAATCTGATTTCAGATTTGTCGTCATCATCTGCAGGCGGAGCCTCATAATCGTTCAATCTCGGATAATATTTATTTTGAATAAGCAGCAAATTTACATGTTTTTCACGTTTATTTGCGGTAAGTCTAGCTGGTGCTACTACGTAAGTTGTTTTTTCTTTAACTAAATTCATTTCTAATGCATACACGTTAACTGAAATATCATTCGCTTTTTCAAATCTAGAAATATTTTGTAATGATATTGGAGCTTCCAAGTTTTCGGTTTGCAAAACTGTGCTAAAATGAGGATATGACTTGGTTCGGTTAGAGTGCAATTCAGAGGGATATAAACAGCTAACAATAGCCCAATAGAAACAATTCTGGTCATAGTTTTCCACATTTATACAAGCATGCTTTATCTGGATTTCCTTAGGTAATCTGATAAAGGATGAGCCATTACCCATTTGCAGTTTATTTACATTAACCTCCAATGAGATCACTCGGCATAAAGCAGCCCCAGAATCTCTTTCTTGAAAATTAGATAATTTTGTGAAAATTTTATCTTTAACATTATCATCAAACCAACTATGTAAATCGGTAGACTGATCTATGGCAACATTTTTGGTGGTAAAATAATATAAATCTAATGTTTCCTCATCCCCAGACTTTTTGATAAATTCCCCACAAAAAGCAGTATTTAGTTTCATAAACTTGAATGAAGTTAGACATGATACAATTTTTTCTTTGAAAATGACATATGCGTCATCCAAAAATTTTCCTAAGTCCTTGTGACATAAATTTACAATGATTCCCGTTTTAATTCTGCTAGTAAAACTCGATGCAATATTTTCCCATTTAACCCTACTACGTAGTCTAGAATTTAAACCTAACCCTATGTGTCTATTCAAAATTACTTTGCGAAAATGTTTGAAATGACCAATATTTGCTTGCAGTTTTCGTCTAGTTCCGACGCATAAACTGACGTCTTTTATACGCCTACTGCAAGCCTTAATGTATTTATTCAACCGTTTTAACCACAGTTCTGCATCTCTTACAGTGAATTTATCAAAAACAATTATATGTACTTTTCTAATAGCTACCAGCAAATCATCAGACTGTTTAATTATGCTTGACATGGCTTTGAAAATTGAAAAATACACTCACCCTCTCTCTCTCTCTCTTTTTCTTGTATCTCCTAGTTTTCAATGATCTCGAATGATATCAAGAGGTTGAGCTTCCCAATGTCCACCAATCCTTTCAGAACTATGGAATATTTCCCATCCAACAAATATGGGATTGCTTCCAGGTATTTTTCCGTCACTCGAATTGGCAGGAATGTAACTTTATTATTTAATTCCAAAAGAATGGAGTCTCCAAAGCGTCCTTTGGTAAGCTTTGCTGCCAGAATTTTCTCAGGCACATTAATTTGGAGGTCCTTCAATTTAATGATCGGTTTCCTTTCTGCAATTACAGAAACTTCATTTAATTTTTTCAAATCCATCTGAAAATAATAATAAGCAATCGATGACAATTTGCTTTGAAAAAAATTGTAGTAAAAGAAAAAGCAATTTGCTTTGGAAAAGATTGTAGTATAAGAAAAAACAATTTGCTTTGAGTGAAATATTGCAGTATAAGAAAAAACTTACCTTTTTGATTGTGTTGCTGCTGCTACTTTTTGATTGTGTTGCTGCTGCTACTTCTGTTCGACTGTGTACTGCGTGTGCTGCTTTCACCTTATTTAAACAATCACCTCCCACCTATGAGATAGTCGGTTATTAGTATGTGTCGTCCGGCTGGCTGTCTCGCTGAAGTTATATGTATTGCTTTAAATTCAAAAACAATTTGTTTTGAAAAAGATTGTAGTAAGAGAAAAAGCAATTTGCTTTGGAAAAGATTGTAGTATAAGAAAAAACAATTTGCTTTGAAAAATATTGCAGTATAAGAAAAAACTTACCTTTTTGATTGTGTTGCTGCTGCTGCTACTTTTTGATTGTGTTGCTGCTGCTACTTCTGTTCGACTGTGTACTGCGTGTGCTGCTTTCACCTTATTTAAACAATCACCTCCCGCCTATGAGATCGTCGGTTATCAGTATGTGACGTTAGTGTTTTTGTTCTAGAACATTCGCTGTTTAAACGTAAATTCCGATTTGGTTTTATTTTTGTGATTTTAGCTAACCTCACGATAAGGTGACTTCCCGTATTTTGCTAACATAGTTTTATAATTGCGATTGTGGGCAACCTCACGATAAGGTGACTTCCCGTATTTTGGTATTGTGGTGCTACAAACTTGTTATCAGTTTTTGCTACTTCCTGGAATTATTATATTATCAAACCGAGGCTTCATCCGGTTCTACTATTCGACACATTTTAATGTAACGTTCGTAGGAATTTCAGAAAAACAATTTAATTATTTGCAAAAGTTCATTTTAAAAATATTATTGATAAAAAGAAATTATTTTTGTTAATAAAGTCTTGAGATGATTTAAAAGGTCCCCATTAGGACATGGGATATCAAATATGTTCCAATTAAAGGGTCCGGCCGCAACAAGTTTTTTGGTAAACTCATTATATTTGTAGTATGTGGTGTTTTTGAAAAAGTACATGTGTCCGTCAATGTACTGGAATGCTCCCGTAACATCTGTGGGTAGTCCAGGGGAAATATCTTTCATTTGTCCTCTATTCTGGACAGTTTTGAAGCTCTTGTCAAATTCAATATAATTACTGTTATTATAAAATACATATATTTTCCCATGATTGCTTTGAAACATTGTGTTTATTTGGGAATTTTTAGGTATAATTAAATTATTTTCCTCAAGTATTTGTAGAGCGGGAAAATCTGCTACATAGTATTTACGGTCATTGATTGCTATTAAATTATTTGAAGAACTTTGGAAAATTTGAATTACGGGGCCCACTTCTTCAGGTAAATAATCATCGAGTATTTCTGGTTGCGAGGGAAGTTACTTTTAAGTCCCCCGGTAGGAACCAAAGGCGCGCCGCCTTATTATCCAAACGGATCTTTCTCGACTACGTCACATTTTACAGTAAGAAGCGTACGGTGCGCGCGCTGTCTTATCATCCTAACGGATCTTTCTCGATTACGTCACATTTTACGGATCTTTCGGTGCGAATACTTTCTCTGTCCAACTCCTACCTTCTTTGTCACACTTATTACAGCATACACTCCTTCGCAGCAACACTACCTTTTTTCGAATCTAATATTCGGAGAGTTCCATGGCTGACTGGGTTAGGCGTATAGCTATGAATGCGAAGGACCCGGGTTCGATCCCAGGAGGAAACAAAATATTTTCAATTTAATAATTTAAAATTATAGATTAAAAATGGCGGACTGTTGCGGCACAAAATAATTAGGGATTAAAAATGGCGGCGCGATGTGACACGTGACGTTTGACGTGACACGTGTTGACGTGACATGTGACGTTTGACAGATGATATGTGACGTGTGACACGTGACGTTTGACGTGACACGTGTTGACGTGACATGTGACGTTTGACAGATGACATGTGACGTTTGACGTGACATGTGACGTTTGACAGATGACACGTGACACATGCGCAGTCTGCGACACGTGACTCTTGCACATGCGCAGTCCACTTCCGGTCTAGTAATGGCTTAGTATATCTACTAATTACAAATTCAATGTAAAATTTATTGTATTTAGGGTTTAAAATAAACTTTAATGTATCTCCTTTTTCTAGAACTTTATCTATCATATTGGATTGTTTATAAAAGTTCTCTTTATATTCAATATACACGCCATCAGAATCGCCGGTAATATGTTTCACTATTCCAGATACTGGTATCGTAAAAGTGTTTGTATTACAGTCTAAAATATAGTAAATTCCATCTTTTTTATTTTGGCTGCCGCGTATGTTGATAAAAACTTTGGTATTGAATTTATAGGGATCCCCAATGTATAAGTTATCACCGAGGAGCGGTGCTGCTACAATTTCTTTTGTGGGTTTTAACACTTGAGAACGAAGAAAGTGGTGGTTAAACTTATTGATTGGCATACTAATCTACAATGACTTATTTCAATCGATAGGTCACTATTTATGTTGATTGTAGCGGACAAAGCATGGTAAAATCAGCACACATATTATTTACAGAACCTACTTTAAATTCAATTTATCGCCTTTTTTTATTTTGATGTGAGATAACTCATTATATTTATGAACCTTGCCATTTATCAAAACATCACCGTCACTCGAGTAGTGCTTACAGCTTTCGATATAACCTTCAACTGGAAAAACAAATGCAGTTCCTCCACGTAAAAAGGATTTTTTGTCTTTTTCACCCCTATCAATCGAATGAAACAAGTACTGAAATATTCTTTTGGTGTGCAAACATAAAAGGGCGTCTTAAATATTGGTTCAGGAGTATAAATAATGTCTTCACATTCTGAGGTAGAGAGGTAATGTTGGTTGAAATGATTTAACGGCATGTTAACGACTAAACAATTTATAAAGTATCAAAGTATTTATGCGATTATACCACCCTCTCGCAATTCTTCAATGATAGATATAATTTCATTGTGATGACCTGTATTGCCTGCTGCTTCAGAAGCTACAAGTAATCGTAACCTTTCAACTATTTCATTAAAATCATCAAAATATTTGTAATCAATGGGTTTGTTATTGTAATCCATCATTGTCAACTCCCCCCCAAGTTTTGACATTTTTCTTGTTATCACACCAGTAAATAGAGAGCGGGGTGCTGTACCAGCCCTCGGTCTAGTTGCATTCGGTTTTAGTTCCGGTTTAATGATGAATGTATATTTATCTTTAATATCATTAGGAAATGTTTTGATGGGTAAGTCAGGATTATGTTCTCGACGAATAGCATTTGTTCGTTTGATAATATCTACATATTTATCCACATCTCGTTTAGTATATACTACAGGGTTTTTTTTTTAAAAGCAGCTCGTACAAGCCTGGTGTACCTAAATAGGTTATATGCTTGACAACGATATCTTTGCCTTTAAAGTCTAGTTCAGAGTCACCAATATAAAACTTTTCTTCGTCGGGGTTATGAAAAACACCTAAAATATGATCATATACCCCTTCCGTATCTCGTATCATACCTTCGATAAACTCTCTAGGAAGAGGTGTTTCAAACTGTTCAAAATACTCTCTTAAAACGTTTGGGTCGGTGATTGTACGATAAAAATCTCGTATGCTGTCATCGATAAATTGGTCTTGTCTGGTTCTATCTGGAAGCTCTCCCGAATCATTTCGTGATTCATAAGTTGTTTCATCGGCTAAAAATTGTGTTGGTTCTAAGACGGTGCTATTAAACCTAGGTTCAGTATATGAATCCAAAAATGCTAGTTGGTTGTAACGATTTGTGGGCGATCCTTTCATGGTAATGTTACTTTTTGTTGGTGTGATTTCTGATTTTGGTAATATTTCTTGTTTAACAGGTTTCCCCAAAGTTGAAACAAATTCTTTAAGGGGTTGGTATGATTTTTCCAATTTACTTTGAGACTCATGCCTCTGCTGTTTGAGAAGTTTATATTTCTTTTCAATATCCTGTCGCGATTTTATTAGCTGTTTCCCTAATCGTTCATTCATTGTAACTAATTGATTTCACATTTTTAAGGTCTTATATACACATCAAACCCTTTTCGATATTTTCCAGAGGATAATGTACTATCCTTATCAATAACTAAAAATCCGAACTTATCTTTCCAGCAAAACGATCCCATATCTTTAAATTGTTGAAAATTCATGTCGATATTTGAGTGATCGTCGAAAATATGTTTTAAATTAGTAACGTCTTGGGAAAACACAATTAATAAATTAGCATTATCCCGAATGAGTTGTTTCGGAATCGCTGAATATGTCTGACATAAATAAAAACAATCGGTTTGTTTATGTCGACCAAAACAAAAAGGTAGAACGTGTCGCGGGACACACGGTAGGAACTTTAGTTCCTTTTAAGCAAAAATTATGTAATACATCTGACGTTATAGATAAACGATTTGCATATTCTTTGGTGGTTGAGTAGTAAGCATACCAGACTCTCACGCAGTAGACCCGGGTTAAATTAACCCTGAGGAAGTTTTTTCTATTGTTAATTTTATTCTTAAATAATTCATGAGGGAGTCCGACTGGCAACATCAACTAATAACAGCATCGTATATTTAAAAAATGAAACCGTAGCATTATACAATTTGGACATTCAAGAACTGTACGTTTACCACAAAATTAGTGGAAACATAAAATATAATTGTAAAATGTTTAATTTATTTAAGTTATATTACAGTTTATAGAAATTTTTATTTTCTAGATTTTTTCTTAAGTGGATCGTAGAAAAAATATGCTCGAAAATATGTTCGACTCGTGTGGATTGTCCATATCGCACTTGAACGATTGAGCACTCCGCCTACGGCGTCGTGCTCAAACTTCGTCCTCGTGCGATATGGCCATCATATATCCACACTAGTTGCACAAACTACAATTTCTTTCAAAATATGCCCTTTCACATTTATAAACAACCTGCCAAATGTCAAATCAATTTATCCATCCATTTTAAAGTTATCGAATTAAAACATTCAAGTTTTCAAAATTTCAGCACCCTGTATTTCGAAAAGTAAATGTGCTAGACCCCTTAATCGCGCAAAAACAATTATGGAAATAATAGTAAAAATGTATCCCAACAAATTCAAGTAGATCACCAGCACTGCGAATACCAGCTTTGCATAGAATTTCAATATAGCATCGGTGGTTCAGTGGTAGAATGCTCGCATTGCACGCGGGCGGCCCGGGTTCGAATCCGGGCAGGAGCATATTTATTATTATGAATCGCTGCTTCGTAAACGAGAGACAGACTAAGGAGGCCTAAGCACGCAAAAGCAAGGCACATAACGAAGCAATGTAACATAACGCAGCGTAACGTAACGCGTAACGGTCAGATGTTTTGCGTCGCGACCCCTGGTCGCTCAAACATAACCTGGCGTAAAGAACTAAAGTTCCAAAAATGTATATCGATTAATCTATCACCCGATTAAATTAATTGATCACCCGATTAATCGATTATTTTTCGATAGATCGATTATTTTGCCCACCCCTAATGTACACCACTGGATCAAAAATTGAAAAATGTTTTTTCTACACCCGCATAAATATTACCCATCTTTTCTACACCCATATGTATATTATTCATTTCCTGCACAGTTTAAAGAATGGAAATGTAGGCCTTATCGGTTAACTGAACGTATATTATGATTTCAAATACATCCTGGAACGTACTTATATGAAATCCACCAATCAGTATTCGCGTTTAGTACTCGTCACCCATCTTTTTTTCAATAAAGAAACGTCAAAATAACTTGTCAAAAAAGTCTTTCTCAGAAGCACTGGATTAAGAATATTTATTTACAAAAATTAACAAATAAAATAGTCCGTATAAATTGATAACAAATTTAATACATACTAAAAATAGAATAGGATGGGTAATTGAGGAGCTACCGATGGACATGTCCTTATAATAGATCTCGGTGGTTGAGTGGTAAACATGTCAGACTCTTACGCGGTAGACCTAGGTTCGATTCCCCATGAAACAACTTTTTTTTTATTAATGATTTTATTTTTAAATAATTATTCTGCTTGATATTGATAACAACAACAGGTAGACGCTTGAAATATTTCGTATTTTGCATATTTATTGTAGATAAAGGTACGATACCTACCCTTCGTGCGGGAGTCCGACTGGCAACATCTACTTATAACAGCTTCGCATATTTAAAAAGGGAAACCGTAACATTGTACAAATTGTACATTTAAGAACTGTACGTTTATCACAAAAAAATTAGTGAAGACATAAAATTGAATTGGTACAATTATAAATAAAATTGTTGAACATTTTAAATTTCAAGTTATATTTATTTTACAGTATATTCAAATGTTTATTTTCTAGAATTTTTTTTTGAAGGGATCGTAGAAAAAATATAATGTTCGAATCGTGTGGATTGTCCATATCCACACTAGTTGCACAAACTACTATTCTGCACAGTTTACAAAATGGAAATGTAGGCCATCAGTTAACTAAACGGATATAATTTCATATACATCCTGGAACGTATATGAAATCCACCAATCAGCATTCGAGTTGAGTATCCGTCATTCATCTTTTTTCAATTTAAAATGAACGTCAAAATAACTTGTCAAAGTTTCTCATAGAAGCGCACTGGATCAAGAATATTCATTTACAAAGATAAACTTGAAAGAAATAATCCGTACAAATTACCAACAAATAATACTTAAAACAGAATAAAATGGGTATTTGAGGAGACCTCAGATTTTATAAAATTATGTAATAGGTACATCTGACGTTATAGATAAACAATTTTCATATCTCTCAGTGGTTGAGTAGTAAGCAATCCAGACTCTCACGCCGTAGACCCGGGTTCGATTCCCGTGAAAAAGTTTTTTTTTAATTGTTACTTTTATTTCAAAAAATAATTATTCTGCTTGATAATAATAACAACAACAGGTAGACGTTTGAAATATTTAGCAGAATATTCATTATTATAGATAGTGGAACGGAACCTTTCATGAGGGAGTCCGACTGGCAACATCTACTTAGAACAGCATCGTATATTTAAAAAATGAAACCGTAGCCCTATACAAATTTCAAGAACTGTACGTTTACCACAAAATTAGTGGAAACATAAAATTGAATTGTAAAATTTTTAATTTGAAGTTAGGTATATTACAGTTTATAGAAATTTTTATTTTCTAGATTTTTTCTTAAGTGGATCGTAGAAAAAATATGCTGCTCGACTCGTGTGGATTGTCTGTATCGCACTTGAACGATTGAGCACTCCGCCTACGGCGTCGTGCTCAAACTTCGTCCTCGTGCGACATGGCCATCATATCCACACTAGTTGCACAAACTACAATTTCTTTCAAAATATGCCCTTTTACATTTAAAAACAACCTGCCAAATGACAAATCAATTTATCCATTCATTTTAAAGTTATCGAATTAAAACATTCAAGCTTTCAAAATTTCAACACCCTGTATTTCGAAAAGTAAATGTGCTAGACCCCTTAATCGCGCAAAACAAATTATGGAAATAATAGTGAAAATTTATCCGAACAAATTCAAGTAGATCACTAGCACTGCGAATACCAGCTTTGCATAGAATTTCAATATAGCATCGGTGGTTCAGTGGTTAGAATGCTTGCATTGTACGTGGGCGGCCCGGGTTCAAATCCGGGTAGGAGCATATTTATTATTATGAATCGCTGCTTCGTAAACGAGAGAGAGACTAAGGAGGCACAAGCACGCAAGGCACATAACGAAGAAATGTAACATAACGTTTCGTAACGTAACGCGTAACGGTCAGATCTTTTGCGTCGCGACCCCTGGTCGCTCAAACATAACCTGGCATAAAGAACTAAAGTTCCAAAAATAATCTTTAATAACATTTTGATCACAAGACGCCACATCATCAAATATAACTATGGAATTATATTTTAATATTATCAGGGGGTGGAAAATCTTCGCTTTTATTAAATTCTTGGTAACCGATTTCTCGTATGGGGTGTAGTAATAGACGCAGGTATTGATACTTTGGTTGCTGTAACGATTTAGAATATAAATATACATTTTCATATTTCATGCCGTTAGGATGTTCCAACAAAGATAGCATTACATTGGTTTTACCACTTCCGCTAGGTCCTACTATAAGTGTTCTTTTAGATGTACCTCCAAATAAAGCTCCATGATTAATTTCATTATTTAGAATATCATAGTTTCTAACTGGTAAGGAAACTTGTTGTTTTACAAGCTTCATGTTGAAGACTGTTAGTATATAAAGAGAAACACATATATATATATATAATCATAAAAAGATAGTTGAGTCGATATCTAATTTATTCAGTTCGCATCCTGAGACAGCTGTTTCGACCTCTTAGGTCTCATCAGTCAAATTACTAATGACCCCTAAGATTTAACTTATTTAACGCCAGGACACTTTTTAATAGGTGTTCCAATAACTTCATATCCCGAACCTAATCTAACTCTAGTTCCGTCTAATAGGTTGAAATTTTGGAGAAGGTATACCCAAATGCAGCAACACTTTTGGGATAAATGGCACAAAATCTATCTTAACTTGGTCCAAAATAGGCCGAAATTGAAATTTGAGCATCCAAATTTACAAAAAGGGATGTTAGTTCTTCTTAAAGAAGACAATTCGCCGTCTTTAAAATGGCCAATGGCTAGAATTGAAGACATAATTTTTGGTAAAGATGGTAAGGTAAGAGTTGTGAAAGTGAAGACTCATACAGGCACTTACTTGAGGTCTGTAACTAAGATTGCTGTGTTACCAATAAATTAATTTTATCGTTCTTTTCATCACGTTGTTAAGTTATCTCGTAGCAATTAATTTGTACACACTGTTCTATTTATCAATTTTTTTTTGTTTTTGAATTTCGTAAGAATCAATTGTTAACGCTCCTTTATATAATTTGCGATATGTTATATGTAAACCAAAAATTTAAACTTTGTGATTAATTGGTGGAGTTTTTCCCAAAACTTTTTGTGCCCCCCCAGTTATGTTGAAGACAGAACGCCCATGCACTTTTGTAGAGCATAGCTATACATAAAGAGAACGCATCGACGATGCCTTGATGTTTGATATTATGATTTGACAGTCGTTGTCAAGTTTCAAGAAAACCTTTTATGAGTAGATATTAAGTTTATATTGTAACAATAATTATACAATAAATATCTACAAGTTAAATATACATTTCAATACAGTCCACTAAAATCATATATATATATATATATATATATATATATATATATATATATATATAAGTGTTAGTATAAAGAAGAAAACAGTATCACTTGAACGTCGTAGGACTAAAGGTAGAGGACTTGTTAATACATTAATAAATAAGCTCCCCTTTGAACTACATGCTCCTGGAGGGTATCAGTATTTAGGTCCCGGAACGAAGTTAACAAAAAGATTAGCTCGAGGGGGTAAACCAATAAATCCTTTAGACGATGCAGCACTACAACACGATATAGCATATTCTCGAAGTAACGATCTAAGTGAACGACACGTGGCTGATAAAATTTTGGAGAACAGAGCGTGGGATCGTGTTAAATCGAAGGACGCTAAATTAGGCGAAAAAGTAGCTGCCTGGTTGACAACGACAGTTATGTAAGGAAAACGTAAACTGGGAATGGGCCTCCGACGAAAACGTAAAACTAAGAAGCGCATTATTAAACCTCCTAAAATTGGGGGATTTTTACCATTTTTAATTCCTTTGATTGGTGCTTTAGCTGCAGCCGGTGGTGGTGCTGCCGGTATTGCCAAAGCCGTGAACGATGCTAAAGCTAATAGAGATCAATTAGCCGAGCAACAACGACATAATCTTGAAATGGAGCAAGCTGCTAAAAGTGGTAAAGGATTATATTTAAGACCTTAGAAAGGATATGGAATGAGGCAGAAAAAACAAAAAATATGTAAAAAGGGGCAGGGTTTTTATTTAAAACCGTATTCAAGAAACTCCCAATAAAATCACCTCGCCACATAATGACAGACATTGAACTTGGAAAATATATAACGTTATTGCAAATTCCATATTTTCGGGGTATATTCATGCGTGATTCTTTACCTACAAAAATTAACAAATACGAGTCGGGTATTATCAACTTGGATACACAGCAAGGTGTTGGAACACATTGGACAGCATATACAAAGAACAGTGAAAATGTTACATATTTTGATAGTTATGGTAATTTACCACCACCATTAGAAGTCGTGAATTATTTTACAAATAATGGAAAAGTAGATATCCACTTCAATTACGACTCTGTACAAAGATTAGGTTACCAATGTGGACAGTATTGTCTTAGATTTTTATATAGTCAGTATAACTGAGTAGGCAACTCATTACATAGCCATCTGTCTAAGATGTCGTATACTTTTACGTTAAGTGGGGAGTCATCAATTCTAAGTGGCGACTTTAACCCACCCATTTACTTAGATGAAAATTGCGAGTATGAAATAGGATTGGCTAATTTTGATACATTTAATAGTATTCCAAACGTAACTCAAACAAATAATGTATTAGTGTGGGGCCAGAGAAGCCAATACAAATATATAATACCTATAGGCTCCTATGAAGTAGATGATATTACAAAATTGATTGAAAAAGAAATGTTTAAAAAAGCTGGTACAACGGTCAACATTATGTCGGATAACAGAACATCATCTGTATCAATTAAAAGCACAGAAACTATAAACTTCAAAGTAGATAATTCAATAGGAAGTCTTTTGGGCTTTTCACGAGTTTTGCTTGAACCGAATAAAGTTCATACATCAACCAAAAAGATAAATATTTTGAAAGTTAATACTATATGTGTTGACTGCAACATTGCTGTCGGATCGTTTTTGAATGGAGAACCAGTACACATCATACATCAGTTTTTCCCCCAAGTTCCCAGTGGGTATAAAATAGTGGAGCAACCTTTAACCATACTGTATTACCCTGTAAGCATCAAAACCATAAACAACATTACTGTCAGGGTTCTTGATCAAAGTGGTGAATCAGTTGATTTCCAAAAAGAAACAATTACTGTTCGCCTACATCTTCGAAAAAGTACTTAAAATGGTTTGGCAGTTTCATCGGATACGACCATATAAAAGCACATGTCTTCACAAAACTATCAGTAGAGTAAAAATCACGACATTGCTAACGTCTGCAAATCGTAACTTTTTAAAGTCTTTGGGTTTCAAAGTGTTGGTATAATGGAAGTTTTACATGTTATGGGTGAACCTTTCAGCGACACCACCATTGAAAATTATGAATTTCATACTTACCAACCATACTCTTCTGCTAATCTTAATTATAACGATGAAATAAGAATTGAATTGAATTGAAGCTCATACTCTCCCTAGTAATTCAGTTCTGTACATAGAAGGAAAATTGTTTACTGATCAAAAAACTGTTCCAAAAAAACTCAATTTTATTAATAACGCTATTGCGTTTTTATTTAGAGAAATTAGATATGAGTTGAATGGTGTAATTATTGATGCTGTCAGAAATGTAGGTTTAGCTAGCACATTGAAAAATTATCTATCAATAAACGAAAATGAAAGTAAGCTTATGAATAATGGAGGGTGGTATCCAAACAACGGAAAAATTCTAACAGATTCCAAGGGTAATTTTAATATATGTATTCCTTTAAAACTATTTATGGGTTTTTTTGAGGATTTTAAGAAAATTATAATTAATATGAGACAAGAGTTGATTATAATTCGAGACAAAGACGACATTGATGTTGTAGTTGCTTCTGACGAGTCTGAGAAACCAAAAATTGAGTTATTGAAAGTTTATTGGAATGTACCTCATATAACTCCAAGCATTAAAGAACAGCTGAGACTAAATAAAATTATTCGCAGCAATATTGATCTACCAATTAAATTTCGGAGTTGGGAATTGATTGAATATCCCACTCTTACTGATGCTACTAGACACGCATGGCCTGTCAAGACTACAACTAAAGTAGAAACACCCCGACATATTGTGGTGGCATTCCAAAAATCTAGAAAAGGCAAACTTTTAAAAGATATGAGCAAATTTGATCACTGTAACTAGACTAATTTGCGTGTATTTCTAAATTCCGAACGATATCCCTATCATGATTTAAATCTAGATTTTGATAGTAATCGTTTTGCCACTTTGTATGAGATGTTTGCCAATTTTCAAGAAAGTTATTACCACATCCAAACTAATCAACCTATATTTAATCCGGAAGAGTTTAAAAACAATGCTCCAATAGTTCATATTGACTGTTCTCGTCTCTATTGTTCTTCGAATAGAATTTGAAACCAGTAAAAATGTGGGTAATGATGTATCAGCATACTGTTTGATTACACATAAAAAAGAATTTTATTATAATCCCTTAACAAAAATTGTTAGACAAGTTTAATGCGCATGCGTTTATATTATGTTAAAAGTCAACTACCACATATAGTTTATTTCAGTCCACGATGAGTTTTCTTCATAGACTAGAGAAGTATATTCTTAACTTGACTAAACTCAAAGCTGATATTGACTGGTATAAAAAGAAAAAGCATCTAGTTGAGCAATTTCAAAATTTACAAATATGAGTTTAGTGATTGATGTTCAAGGCTTTAGGATCGAAAACAATAAATTTATAGTGAAGGAATTTGCCGCATATAATGGAAATCAAGTTTGTCATTATGTGTTCAAGCCACCATTCCCTTTACGAATGCTGTCCCCCGATTTGCATAGACAGGCTGTTTGGCTTATGAAAAATCATCACTCTATGAACTGGAATAGTGGTTTTACACCAATACATATGTTTGGTAGTATAGTAGCTGAATTAACAAAGGATGTGGACATGGTTTACGTTAAAGGAAAAGAGAAAGCTGACTATATCAAAAAATATTCAAATACCTTAGCTTACGAATTTGAAGAACACCCCCCAGTTAATGCCTCTGACCCAAATTGTTTTTACCACAGTAATATTAATTGTATTTGCGCATTATCGAATGTATTTTTTTTTATAAAAAATTTATAATGAAATAAAAAGAGAAGAATATATCGACTTTCAATTAACCTGTTTCGCAAGCGTTTGTATATAAATGTGATTACAGAGTTGGATTTTCATTAGTTTCATAATGCAATGCATCAAGTGTGGTAAGCAATTTTCTAGAGCTTACACTCTTCGTCGACATCAGCTTAACGGTTGTGATCGTGATGTTCCATTTTTTCTTCCGAAGAAAAGACTTAGACCTATGAATATGGAAGTGTTGGAGTCGGGTGTTACCAAGTTACATCACGCATTCAAAACTAGAATAGCTTCCTATCGGTTCTCCACTCCAGATAAAAAGAGAAATTATACTGATTTTCTCAATGAGGTGAAACCTAAAGATTTAAATAAAATATGCGAATACTTGCAACAACATTATTCGTTAAAAATAAATTTTGAGATATTCAGCATTATACATAATACCAGAGAAGGAGATTTCAAATATAAAGTCCATGAATACTGCCAACAAAGTTGTGACTACATCAACCGATTTGAATTGTCTATATGATGAATTTAAAGATGATATTACGAACCAGGCTTCAGAGTTTCAAGAAAAAGATATTGGTTGGCATTACAAGAGATAATGTTCTTAGATGTAAACATAAACCGATTTTCTCCAATTTCCGCTTCTTCGTACATTAGATTGCCAATAACGATAATTAGAAAACATGCAGTTTTGAATATTCAGAATAATGTTTTGCTTGGTCTGTGAATGCTGCAATATTTCAACCAGAAGGAGATCCAACGAAACCAGAATCTTACCCCCATTTTGATACCTTGCTAGATTTCACAGGAGTAGAGTTTCCAGTTACCCTGAAAGACACTAAAAAATTCGAGAGATTGAATAATATATCTGTGAATGTTTATGGTTTGGAATCTGAATTTAAAGATGCTAAAAGAATATATGAAGTTGTTGGACCCCTACATTTTACTTCAGAGCGGAAACCTACTCATGTTAACCTTTTATTGATAGCTGATAGAGAAGGAAACAATCATTATACTCCCATCAGGGACTTATCTAAATTATTGAGGAGTCAAAAAACACAACATAAGGGAAGACATTACTTTTGTGATGGCTGTCTACAGAGTTTTTCAAAAGAAGTCACATTACAACATCATCAAGAAAATGATTGTACTCACTTATACACTGAACTACCAACTTCTGAAATTAAAATAAACAAGTGTGGAGAGTGGTTGCCAGAAAATACATTGAAATTTATCAACTTTGAAAAGCAACTACAAGTGCCTTTTGTTATATACGCAGACTTTGAAAGTTTATTAAAGCCGATAGATCACACAGAGCCCCACGATGGTAAATCCTTCACAGTTAAAGTGTGTGAACATGAGCCTTACTCGTTTGCTTTTTATGTAAAGTGTACATATGATGATAGTTTATCAAAATTTGAAATTTATGAAGGTGTCGATGCAGCCCAAGTCTTCATACAAAAATTGGATTCAACAGTTCGTGATTTATACAATAACCATCTCAAACATATTATACCAATGCTAACACTAATACAAGAAGAACAACAAAGATATGACTCGGCTACCATTTGTCATATTTGTGAGAAGCCATTTGATGTGTTTGATAAAAAGGTTAGGGATCATTGTCATGTTACCGGAAAATTTACTAATGCGGCGCATAACTCTTGCAATTTAAATTATAAACTTTCAAAATGCATTAGCGTGTTTATGCATAATTTAAAAAACTATGATTGTCATTTATTTATGAAAGCATTAACCACCAAAGGAGAAAACATCAACGTTTTACCCCAAACAAAGGAGAAGTATATATGCTTCTCAAAATCTATTTTAGTG
The DNA here is from genome assembly GCA_910591695.1 of Galerucella pusilla. Classification (NCBI taxonomy): domain Eukaryota; kingdom Metazoa; phylum Arthropoda; class Insecta; order Coleoptera; family Chrysomelidae; genus Galerucella; species Galerucella pusilla. The sequence continues at coordinate 10,091 of CAJUYI010002659.1, read as the reverse complement.
GAAAAGTTTAGTGATCCCAAGATACGAGATGTGTATATGACCTTGAAATTTGTTGACTCCTTTAGTTTCCTAGCTAGTTCCTTAGAAAAACTGGCTTCTACATTAAATCCTGAACAGTGTGGTGAGGTACAAAAGTTTTTCCCACAACATTTCAATTTAATGAGACAAAAAGGTGTGTTTCCGTATTCGTATGTGTCATCATTTGATAAACTACGTGAGCGGCAACTACCTTCTAAAGAGCAGTTTTTTGATACCTTGAAAGGTGTTGATATTTCGGATGAGGAATATGCACGAGCTCAGCTAGTATGGGATACTTTCAACTGCACGACTATTAGCGATTATGCAAAGTTATATTTAAAAACAGATGTGCTGCTTCTTGCCGACGTCTTTGAGAATTTTCGTAAAGTTTGTCTTAAAGAATATAAATTGGATCCAGCTCACTACCTTACCGCCCCTTCCCTGAGTTGGGATGCGATGTTGAGAAGTACTAAGATTGAACTTGAACTTTCAACCGATGTGGATATGCTACATTTTTTTAAAAAAGGAATTCGAGGCGGTGTAGCACAATGCAGCAAAAGGTAAGCTGTAGCAAACAATAGATATATGAAAACGTTTGATGTGAACAAACCAGAAAGCTACATAATGTTTTTAGATGCCACAAACCTCTATGGTGCTGCAATGATGGAATATCTACCATATGGCAATTTTAGGTGGTTAACTGAATCTGAAATTGAATTATTCAAAGTCGATACTATTGAAGATAATTCACCCAAAGGGTATGTTTTGGAAGTTGACTTGGAGTATCCAACCTATCTGCATGATGCGCATAACGATCTTCCTTTCTGTCCGGAAAGTATCATCCCTCCAAAATCCAAATATTCAAAGCTAATACCGAACTTGTACGATAAAACCAAATATATCATACACTATCGTAGCCTTAAACAGTGTTTACGAAATGGCTTAAAATTAAAAAAGATTCATAGAGTTATCGAGTTTTCACAGTTTGCGTAGTTAAAGACATATATTGAACTTAACACCAATCTACGCAACAACGCCAAAAATGCATTTGAAAAAGATTTGTTTAAACTGTTAATTAATGCCATCTTTGGAAAAACAATGGAGAACGTGGAAAAAAGAAAACGTATAATTCTGTCAAGTCATTGGGAAAACACCAGAGGATCCATAGGAGCAAAAACTTTGATTGCGAAACCGGAATTCAAATCTTGTTCTGTGTTTAGTGATAATTTGGTGGCTATTCAGCTAAATAAAATTAAAGTAGTGTATGTAGGATTTTCCGTTTTGGATATTTCAAAGACTGATTTTTATTATGATTATGTTAAACAAAAGTATGGCGATTCTGTTCAGTTGTGTTATACAGATACTGATTCTTTAGTGTTGGAAGTATGTAGGTACTGAAAACTTTTACAAAGACATGAAGGAAAGTATTGAATATTTCGATACGTCCAATTATCAGAAAAATAATATTTATGACATTCCTAAAACAATATCTGTTGTCGATAAAATGAAATATGAATTTGCAGGTGTAGTTGTTGAGTCTTTCTATGGAACTGGTGCTAAAGCCTATTGTGTTAAGTTATCAGAACGATTCAACAAGTCTGATATTTCAAAAAAGGCTAAAGGTATTTCCAAACATATAATTCAAACACAACTCCATCTTAATGACTAAAAACAAATCGTTGAAACTGGTGGGGTTGTATATAGAAAAATGTATGTTTTCATTTCCAATATGCATACCATTTACACAGAATTGAAGAATAAGGTGGCTATTTCTTCAAAGGATGATAAGAGGTATGTAATACCACACGACATAAATACTCTAGCGTGGGGTCATTTTCTAATAAATCCATCTTCCAATTCTGATACAGTAGATGACCTTATTCAAGGATTAGAAGAAGAAGAAGCGGTGGAGAATTTTTTTCGTGATGTAAATATAGGGATTGGATTCTACAAAATTTGATTCTTTGTATGATATGTAATGAAAAAAATAAATGCTATTTATATACTTTTATTTCAACAAATGAGCCATCTTTTATTTCCACTCCTATATTATATAAAAGTCAGTCCAGCCCTGCAATGTAAAATTATACAAACAAGATTCGAGAGTTGTAGGCTGATAAAAAGAAACGGTTGAAGAATCTATCTTATGGAAAGTCGCGAATTACAAATCGTTGAAACTGGTGGATCCATCTTCTGGCACATACAAGGATTAGAAGAAGCGGTGCTGTAGGGATTGGATTCTACAAATTTTGATTCTTTGTATGATATTTAATAAAAAAATAAATGCTATTTATATACTTTTATTTCAACAAACGAAGGATAACTTTATAAATTATTGAAACAGTTACAATTGTAGAACATGTAGCTATATAATATAATATATGCGTATTTGTGTGCGTGCTTGAGATAACCTCTGCCGCCAGTAGAAAGAAGGCCGTAAAGTCAAAAGTTATAGTTTTGAGATAATGAAGGAAACGGTTAGCGCTCTCTGCCACATGGAAAAAAAAATAGTAAAAAAAAATTATTCATGTCATTAACAGAGCTTATAATCAATTTTATATTTACTATAATCAGTTACTTGTTTTTTCATTTTTCAATACTTAAATGGCTCTTACGGCTTTTTAGAATCGTCTGGTTGTCTCTGAACTTGACGGAATATGAAGTATAAAGGCCGTAACTGTGAAAATACATAAATATTTATGGAAAAGAAAGTCAAACTATATATATGTTTTATTATAAACTAATGATATATTTCTTCAAATAATAATATAACAATATTTGCAAGTGATTTGTTCGAGAATTATTATTTCTTCACATTTATTCAAAGCAGTGCTGTAAAAGAATATGAAAATAATATATAGTAAACATTTCAGAACTTTATTAATTGGAAATATATACATTTTATTCCAAAGAAGCATTCAAATCTGTAATGTTGGTATTCCCTTCCAGTTCTTTCCAGAATTTTATTCCATTAATTGGCATTAATGGACAAATTTTTTCCAAAATAATCCCCTAGGACGATTTCGAAAGGGCGGTTTTGTTATACCACGCTTTTCTATTTGGGCTTGGAGAAAACTTAGTTTATGATCAACACCATCAAAATCATTATAGTAAACGAAAGTATGCTCGCCTCGAGTGAAAGTTGCCATTACCATATTGTTGAGATAGGCCCGTGGTTCTGTTTTTTTCAATTTGTACTGTGAACTCATAAACTTTCCAGTCAGAAAAATGATATGGAGACATGCTTATAACATCCACTTTTCCTGAGTTTGCCCGTTGTACGGCTTCATGAAAATCATTAAAATCATATATACTACCACTTTTCTTCATACTAAGCTCCACCTGATGGTGGTAACTATCAGTGCTCATGAACGTGTGGCCAACTTGGAAGTATTTCAAGTGAATTTTATTCGCAGCTATTTCAGAAGAGTTTATAATATACTTATATTAAAAAACTGAACATGCACCAATTTTTATTCTGGGCAGAACAGTTATCTAACCAAAGTGTAATAGTTTGGGCGTCTCTATTCTTCAGAAAAAAAGCATGAAAGCTACTTATTATGTCTTCCTTCTTTCTTCCTGCAATCCCTTCATGCCAGATAGCTGCCACAGCGTTCAGATGTTTTTGTTCTCCCACAGGCACAAAACTTTCGTTGAAAATTACAATTCTAGGAGTGAACAAAACAATTTTGTATTGCTATTCAACACTTTGCTATTAACTCACCCTCAGTTATGTCATATTCATAATTTACATTGATCAACTCAGCAAGTACGGGTTTTTCTTTTTCATCATATAAGGCCGGTATATCTATAAAAACAAAAATGAGGAATTGATTTCCCCTGATATTTCACTACGACTAAGATATTTATGGATTTCACAAAAAAAAAATATATTGAGTAAGTATTACTTACCCGAGTCTCCTGAATCACTATGTATTTCCAAATTCCTTGCCATTAAAACCATTCGTTCACTTCTTGTACTACTACTGATTATAGATTTTTTCATTGTCGCTAAATCGCTGTTATTATCAAATGAATGAGAAAATACGAAATATAAGCAACAAAGCAATAAAATATTGGTAACATTTACAACGCAGAATGCGGACTGAAATTGTATTTTTTTGTTTGTGCCTGTCCACGTGGAATCGATGAGTAAATAATTAGTTAAAAAGCCATTCTCAACTTTACGGTGTTTTAGCTTCGGATGTAATAGATGCGGCGTTCTTGCTTCCCGAAACGATGACGTCTCAACTTTACGGCCTATTTAATTTCACTTTTAAATATATTTAAAATGATTTTACGGTGTTTATACTTAGTAGGAAGGTAGAAAACAAGGAAACCAACCTACCAAGCCAAAAAACTAAAAATCACCAAAGATTGACTGATTGATTAGTTATTTTACTAGGTTGATGTCTTATATTTTTCTTGTGTACAGTCGTGTTTGGTGTATCAATCGTTACGGTGTTGTCTTGTTTAATGGTTTTTGAGGAGAATCTTGGGAGAAGTTTATTTCTGTTGACCATTTTCTTTGTATATATTCTAGAAGATGGTTTATATGTTAAAGGGGCTTGGCGTTTTTCGTTTCTTTTCTCTATAACCTTTTCCTTTTAATCTTGTATCTTTTTGTTGATTTCTTTGTAAATTTCAGTTATCTTCTTTTTGTGATCGTGGGTGTAGTTATTTATTAGATTCCTATGAATGTCGATGTCAAATGGATCTTGAGAGTTTAGATGGCCATTTAAAATTTCTATAGGTCGGTGTTGAGTAACAGAGTGGATAGAACTGTTGTAGCCGAGTATGGCATATAGCATTTGTTCTCTGATGTGGAGAGATTTCTTTTTTTCTCTTAATATTCTCAAATGTTCTAGTATTGTGGAGTGAAAACGCTCGATCATCCCATTTGACTGTGGATTGTCTGGAGTGGTGTAGTGGATACTGATTTTGTGTGTATCTACGAATTCTTGCATTAGCCCATTCTTGAATTCAGTTCCATTATCTGCTACGATCAGTTGTGGAAGTCCATGATGTGTGATGAAGAGTAAAAATGCGTTTAGTACATTAACTGCGTTGGAGCCTTCTATTGGGTATGCTTGGCCGTATTTCGAGAAAGAATCAATTATGGTGAGAAACTTTTGACCATTTGCTTGAAATGTATCTATATGAATAATTTCTAGTGGCCTCGTTGGTGTTGGGGTCAACATGAATTTCGGTTTGTTAGGATGTCTGTCATATTTACTGACTAAGTCGGTATCACAGAAATTTATTATTTCTTCTATGTCCTTTTTCAGCGTAGGCCAGTAGTAATGTTTCCGGATTTCCAGCTCAGTTTCTTTTATTCCTCTATGATTGGTCTTTCCTTCATGATATTCTTTTATAATTGTCTTTTGGGTAATAGTGTTATTAATATCCTTTAATAAATAGTTGCATTTGACTAAATCGTATGCTGAATTTTTGAAAGTTTCTCTTATTACATTGCACAAGACTGTATATGTAGTATCGTCCTTACAGAGTAGGGCGTACTTCTTTTTTGGATCCAAGTATTCCTTAAATATCTTGAAAATATTATCTTCGAGATTTCCTTTGTCGAGTTGCACATGGAGTCTTTTCTTGTTAACAAATATTTCTTCCGTTATTGGTTTTGCTGGACTATGGTTAACAAGATTAAAAATAATTTGGTTGTTATAATGGTTTAAAGGGTGTTCGCTTATAGGGATTCCCAGTATAGGGTTTTCTTGTGCGGTGTGACTAGTTTCGGCATCTTCTCCATCATCTAAGTTTTGATTTGGGTTTGGAGGGTCTTCATCACTTTCATCACTTTTCTGGTTTTCTTTGAGAAATTCTTCTAATACGTTCAAGTCATCTGGATGCAATTGGTTTGGTTTTTGTTCAGGATTGTTTGAAGAAGTAGCCTCGTTAAGAATTTCGACTATTATTTCTTTTTCTCTTGTGCTTAGCTGTGATAATGGTTTGTTTGTAACAATTTCTGTTATATCTTCCAGAGAACCAGGGTGATTGCACATTGAAATTTCGTCAAAGTTTTTGGTGACAACAGCGTTAGTTATATTGTCTAGATGTTCGGTGATATTGTGAGTTTCTTTGGTATGTATTTCTACTCGAGAAAGGGCGTCAGCGTTGGTGTTTGTTTTGCCTTTCTTATAAACGACTTCGTAGTCAAATTCTTCTAGCTTCAGTCGCCATCTTACAAGTTTTTGAATTTGGGTCTTTGAGAGAAAAAAGCCATTGGAGTGGGCGGTGATCTGACAGAATTTTGAATTTCCTTCCAAATAGATAAGGACGAAAATATTTGGTTGCCCATACGACTGCTAGCATCTCTTTTTCTATCGTTGAGTATTTTGATTCTGTTTCGTTGAGAGTTCTTGAGGCATATGCTATTGGCTTGTCGCTGCCTACTGGCCCTTGAAATAGAATATCTCCTATAGCGATGTTGCTAGCATCTGTTGTAAGGTTGAATGACTTTGTGAAGTCTGGGTATTGAAGCAGAGGCTCGTTTGTCAGGAGGTTCTTGCAAGTTTTGACGCATCTGAGGAACTCAGGTGTATGTTGTATTTTTGCGTCCTTTTTTAGGCAAGAGGTGAGAGGTTTGGTTATTTTAGCAAAGTCCTTGATGAATTTCCGGTAGTATCCTAATAATCCAAGGAATCCTCTGATCTCTTTCGGTGTTTTTGGGATTGGGTAATCTATGATAGCTTTAATTTTGCTTGGATTGGGTTTTATTCCTTCTGCTGTGACGACATGGCCTAGGAAGTCAACTTCTTTCTTTAGAAACTCACATTTATCTATTTGTATCTTAAAGTTTGTCTCTCTCAATCTCTTGAATATTTTAGTGAGATTGACCATATGTTCGTGAAGAGATGTAGAAAAGATGATTATATCGTCCATGTAGACTAGACATATCTCTCCTTGAAGGCCCTTGAGTACATTATCCATTACTCGCTGGAAGGTTGCTGGAGCGTTCTTTAGGCCAAACGGCATTCTAACATATTCGTAGTGGCCGTTCTCGACGTTGAAGGCTGTCTTCGGGATGTCTTCCTCTGCCATTTCTTTTTGATGGAATCCGCTCGCTAAATCAAGGGTTGAGAAATATTGACATCTTCCAAGTTTATCTAAGATATCCGTTATATTTGGTATCGGGTATCGGTCATCTATGGTCTTTTCGTTGATCTTGCGGTAGTCAACAACGATTCTCCATTTTCTTTTTCCAGAGGCGTCGGGTTTCTTCGGAACAACCCAAATCGGTGATGACCAAGGTGATTGGCTTGGCCTGATTATTCCTTGGTCCAGCATTGATGACACTTGTTTTCTAACTTCTTCTTTGTGAATATGTGGGTATCTGTATAATTTTGTATAGACTGGAATTTCATCAGTCGTTTTTATATGGTGTTTGACTTGGTTAGTAAAGGTTAGCGAAGTATCTGGGTGATGGAAGAAATCGGAGAATTTTTTGCAAAGCTGTCTAACGTGTTTTTCTTCTTCTGGATTCAGATGATCTGTTCTTAGAAGTGAGTCGATATTCGAAGTTATCGTTTGCTCTTGAGGCAGGATGTCGGATGAGTAGATATGATACTCTTCAAGATAGATAGGGTGGCTTTTTACTGGTTCCGTTAATGCCACTTGAATGGTTTCATCTGTATTATTGATGACCTCTGTCCTTTCAAGCTGGTTGCAAGCGGTGCTGAGGGTTTCTCTCAAGATTGCACCGTCGATTTCTTGCCTGGGTAATAAGATAGAGCCTTCTGATTCTTTTACTGGTGGTCGAACTTGCGTTATTGTTTGTGGTTCAAGTTGGATAGTGTAGAATTGGGTTTTATTGGTTTCATAATATTGGATAGGAAGTACTGCATTTTCAGTAGTCAATGTTGAATCTGGGAAGTTCAGATTTGCTTTGAGTATTTTAAGGTTGTCTAGGCCTATAAGGCCATCGAAAGTTTTGTGGAATTTGAAAAGGTAGAATTTGGGATCAATGTTTGATTTGAACTCTGAGAAGATAGGGATTTCTGTACAATAGTCTTGGGAGTGGTTTTGAAAAATAGAGGTGACGACAAATGGCTCATATTTGATTTGATTTTTGTAAAAGTTGAAAGCTATATCTAGGTTAAGGAATGATTTTGTAGCTCCCGTGTCGATTAAGAGTTTGAGTGGAGGGTCAGAAATAGTTATGTAAGGAAGCTCTTTTTTGTCGGCGAATGAATGGAGCTCTACTATGTCTGGGTTTTGAAAGGGATCGTCGAGAAATTTCCTTCACCATCATATTGAACATCTGAGGTATCTTCTGCTTGATCGCATGCGTAGTTGATCTGATTGTCTTGATTTTCAAAGCTTCCGCTTTCATATGACTCGTTTGTGTCATATCCACAAGCTTCATCGTACTGTTCGATATTGAATAATTCTTCGGAAACAAATCTTGGGGTATTCTGTTGTAAAGGTCTACTCTTGTATTGAGATGTTGCTCTTGTCGTTGTACTCATTGGGGTTGGCTTAGGAAAGTTTGTTGGTGATTGCCTGTTTGTCCATACATTAGTTTGTGGTTGAGACGCCCTGTATTGTTGTTGGCTGGGATGGTGGTTGTAAGAGTGGCCTTGGTCTGTTTACATATTGTTGTAGTTGTTGCTGTGGTTTAAAAGTGTTTGGTTGCCATTGTGGTCTAAAGGGCGTTGGTTGTGATTGTTGTTGCCATTGTGGTCTAAAACGTGCGGGCTGATGTTGCCATTGAGATGACGTACTGGGTTGGGGTGCCAAAGGCCTTGTTGCTCTGTTTGGTACTTGCAATGGTTGTTGGGAGCTGTTTCCTCTTTGGAGGTATCTGATGTTATTTTCTTCTTGAATGAATTGAATAGCATCGGCTAATGTTGTTGGTCTCATAGCTCTTATCGTAGATCCAAGTGGTTCTCTTAGACCGGCTAAGAATTTCGTTAAGGCTTGTTGGTGAAAGAACTGCTTCTTGCTTTGTTTAATGTTTGCATCATCATTATGCAATTCTATGTAGTTAGAAATCGTATTCAGAAGTCCCATAACTTTTCCGTAAAATTGTTGCGGATTTTCGTTTGGCTGTTGGCGTAGATTTACTAGATCCCTAGTTAAGGAGTTCTCGTTCCGTTGGTCTGCAAAGTTTTGGATCAGTGTATTTTTGATTGAAGTCCATTCGGAACAACCGTAAATGGATACAACTTCTTTTGCCCTTCCTTTAAGTTTGCTTGATATCCCAGTCGTAAGCATCTGGTTCTGGAAGCATTCCGGTTCGGTGACATTCCAGTAGTAGTTGAGGAGTCTGGTGGCGACATCTATGAAGTTATACAGTTCATTTGGATTTCCGTCAAATTCTGGGAGAACGGAAAGATATTTGATATCGAATTCAGGCATTGTTACTGTATGGTTGTCGGGGATTTGTCTTACAGGGGTATTAGGAGTATCTAGGAATATTAACTTTAAGGACCGGTGGTCGAAGAGTAGAGCGGTTGGTAGGAGCGGTAAAATTTACTCGTGGAATTGGAATGGGATGGTCTTGGAGATTCAGGGAATCTAGTCGTATCAGTAGATCTTCTTGTTGGTCTGAATTTGACATAAGTATGCTTACAGTGTGATGATGATGCTGAGTTGCATGCTGTTGGTCACTAGTTTCTTCAGAAAGTTGCACTCACTTGATTTTAGAACTATGGGTATTCAACTTTTTATCATTTTAAGCACTCTATTCATTTTTTTTTAAAGATATCGCTTGAACTACTCACTTTTTGTTAGTACTCACTTCATTTTAAAACTATTGCGGCACTTAATTTTATTATGTTTAGCACTGTATTCACTTTTGTTTTAAAAAATATCACTTAAACTATTCACTTTTTGGTTAGTACTCACTGTATTTTTAGAACTATTGCGGCACTTAAGTTTTATTATGTGTCGCACTGTATTCACTTTTTTTTTCTTTTTAACTTTAAAGTTAAATTACTTGAGTTAACTATTTTTGTTACTTTATTCTTTTGCACAGAATTTATTTATTTGTTCTTCTTACTTTTATTGAGTTGTAGTGTACTTCGGATTCTTTTACACAGAATCTTCGGATA
>CAJUYI010002658.1:62410-75983 GCA_910591695.1 Galerucella pusilla | reverse complement strand
CGGAGCTTGCTGAGGCGAACATTTCGAAGTACTTCTAATTTTTTTTTTCAACAAATTTAAGTATTGTGACATCCGTCATTTGAAGTTATGGACATTAGGGCACTCGATTCATTAAAGGTTAATTCTGAGCTAGTATGGGGTTGTGTATGTGCACTAATATACAATAGTGCAGTAAATATAAATAAAGGGTAGAGCTACTAGAGAAGGAAAATCAAGAACTAAAAACAGAAATAGAAAACTCAAAAAGAGCCGAAAAGAAAAATAATATTATAATCTTCGGAATTGGAAAACGAAGCCAACTATTAACCTGCAAAGAAATTAAATTAAAAATCTTCTAAATATTAACATTCCTGAAGAAGAAATAAACAATTTTTACTTTCTGGGTAATAACACAAACAGCCCTCTAAAAATTGAATTTAAACGATTTATTTCAAAACAGCTTGTCATCAAGAATAGAAATCTATTGAAAGGACAGAAAATCAGTATTTCGGACGACCTAACACCAACAACACCTAACACCAACAAAGAAAAGAACAACAGTTATTATGGAAACATAAAATATTGGCAAAAAACGATGGGAAAAATAACTGCTTCATAAAAAACGGTAAATTATTCGTCGATGGTGATTCATACGATTACGAAGAACTATTGGAAATTGAAAAAACTAACGAACAACCAAAGTCAAATAGTACTCCTTCCACTCCTACAGTTCAAACAAACCAGCCAAGCAGCGCCCAAGAAGTTGTGTTGAAACAAAACCTAAATAGTAACACCAAGATTCAAGCGAATACGTCAAACATCTCCCAGGAACTTGCTTTTAATAAAAATAATTCAAATACGCCACAAAAAAAAACAACTGTAACATCAATAACTGTTAACACTAGGTCTCAAATACAAAAACAAAGAAATAACTCTACTGGTAATAAATAAATAAAATAAGTAGGTAATTCTCTAACTTCATTTTTTCTTTAAGGTATAATATGATCAGCGTTAGTTGTTTGTTTTTGTTGTTATTTATTTTGTGTTTTGCTAAGATTATGGATCCTTATATACGAGATAATGAATATGTACCACATAAAGCAATCGAAATTAGTAATATTAGAGATTACAATACAACTACCACCCTAGCAGATAAAAAAAATTATAATTTCAATGTTTTACACCAAAATATAAGGAGTATTGCAAAAAATTTTGATGCCTTTTTAACTTACTTTTGTCAACTACAAGATACTTTTGATTGCATCATTTTGACAGAAACTAGAAATCTCACAGATCTGGATGCTTTTCATTTGGATGGTTATAATACTCTCTACAACGAGGGAAATATAAACATCTGTGACGGAGTAGTAGTTTTCATAAAACAGGAGCTAGATTATACCTTTGAGATAGGGAATATTGGACTGTTTAAAATCATCGACATATTTATTAATGTAAATAATAAAGTAATTAATTTAACAGGCATTTATAGATCCCCGTCGACAAGCGTTGATGTTTTCAATAGTGACCTACAAGTTTTTATTTCTAACGCAACCAAGAATCACTCAGATTATCATTTAATTGTTGGTGATATAAACATCAATATATTGGAGGAAAACAATGAATCAGTAGATGAGTACCTTAACAATTTATACGAGTTAAATTATAAATCTTTGGTTAATAACATAACAAGACCTCAAAGCAAAACATGCGTAGATCATATTTTTATGAAAAATAGAACAAAAAATACTGAATTCATGTCTATTGTTTTGCAGAGCGATATAACTGATCACTACATGACAATTGCTAAATTACCGATATACACAGTATGTGGCGATTTCAGCACAAAAAACAGATTCAAACAACATATTAATTTTACTTCATTAAAAAACTGTCTACAAAAATATAACTGGGCACATTTTATTGCTATAGATGATATAGAAGAAAGTTCTACTTTCTTTACTAACCTGTTAAAGTCAGTCATTGACAAAAATAGTAAAATGGTGAAAATTTCTCACAATAAAATAAAACGTAAAGAATGGATTACAGATGGACTTGTTCAGTCAATAAACCACAGAAATAAACTATTCCATCAATTAAGAGCAAATCCAATGAATTGTCTTCTAAAACAGGAATATACTAAATACAGAAATACACTAAATAACTTAATAAAACAAGTAAAAACAAATTTCTATAAGGACAAAATTAATAATTTAGGTAATGACTCAAAAGCTCTTTGGCAGGTGGTAAATGAAATATTTCCGAGCAAACAAGAAACAATGATCAAAAAAATTAAAAATGAAAACGGACAACTTATAAAAGAAGAAGAAGAAATCGCGAACTGTTTTAATAATCACTATGCTTCCATAGGTAAAAACATGGAGACTAGATAAGGAGAACTGACTCATACGGGAAAATTGACAAATATGTCCTCAAAATCGTCTTTCTAATTAGTTTGGTTTTTGACCGCAGCGTGCGCATTGTACCTTAAGAACCCATTTCTGACAGAAACTACAATAACCTTACTTTTTATAGATGACAGTAGTCCAATAGTAAACATTACTAAAATGAACTAGAAATATAAAAATTATTTAAAATAGGCAGGGTATTCGTTGTTGGAAGCCATTGCAATAGTGGTTGGTAGTGCAGATTAGGTATAAAACGAAGATGCAAATTGAATTTAATTCAAGAAAACTAGAGTTTTTTCAGTAATAAAAAATATTCAGATAAATAAAGTAGGAGATAATAATTATTATCTTGAATAAAAATTATAATTATACCCCACTTGTGAGAAGTATAGAAAAAGCACAATGGCACACAAAATACTTCACTTTTGCTGATATTATTATTCTGTTCTTTACAAGTATATTATAAGAGATCAGGAAAAAGAAAGGTGAACAATGATTTGAAGAAAAACTAGAGGTTGATAAAAACTGAGTTATGAAACTAATCTGATGGAAGTACTAGTATGCCTTTAATACAGGAAAATATGAATTCAATTGATATTCAGATAAAAATAGGAAATGAAAATATAAATGAGGTGAGAACATGAATTCAAACAAATATATTCAAGAAATAGAACAAAATTATGTTTGCAATTATTGGTGCACTTTACCAATAGGGATTAATGAAACCATAAGACATTGAAACTAATTGATGACACCATTGATTAAAAAATAGGACACTTATTTCTTACCAATCTACAGCCAAGTAATTCAAGTCTGGGCAATTATGGAAAAGCATCAATATCATGAAAATAGTGTAGTGAATGTTTTGTGCAGCTGAGTTAATAAATAGCAAGATATAGATATATATTTTGTGTACTCATGTATTTCACAATAATTGGTGACATTCCACTGTGTTTGCTTTTAGGAATCAAACTTTTGTATTGTTAAAATAAAGTTCCTACTCGAAACAATTATTTTCTTGAGTGATGGAAATTAAATATATCTTATATTGAAAACCTGTGCAGGCATCAACTTCCACATGTTAAACCACTATTGCAAAATGGTAGTTGTACCAGCACATATAGATTGTAGAGTAAATTATAGGACAGCAAGGAGCCCTACAGAAGTCCTTGTTAACGTATAAAGGTTTGGCACTTTTACTTGTGATGCTCTATCACTAAAGTAGTCATAAATATTTATGACACATCACTTCATATAGTTTGTAGGAAATACCACAGTTCCAAACACCTTAAAATGCTTTAGTAATGCCTAGAAAAATAGCAACACTGTTTTCTTCATAATCTAGAGGTTTGTAATTTGATGTCAGGTTTAATAGTGAATGTATAGTTGAGCATTTTCTCTAAAATCAATCTGGTATCAAGATATATTATCTACGTGTTCATGTGTAATCCTATAAATCAAGGTAAATCTATCAAGTTTCCTAATTACCTTATTTTAACTTTAACATTAAACTTATTACCGACTCATAGTAGGTAAGATAAGTATAACAGGCCATAAAATAGGTAGATTTCAAGTAAGAGGCAAAATACAGATTGTACACTTTATTTTTAGGTGAAAGAAGTTACATGGTGTGTAGTTGATTAGGTAGGTACTTCTCATGAAAATCTCTATAAGTAATTAAAATTTTCATAATTTCTTCTTCTAAAGGCTTGACCAGTTTGGAAACATTCATATTTTCGTTAAGTTCATAAAAAAAACCTAAAATATTAGATATTATCAATTATGTAATTGTTTTATTATTTCTTGATAATAGGACCAAATTTGTGTTTAGAGCTTATGGCTAGTGACATTTATCAATACATACCTACCTTCTATGTTTTCAAACTATTTTTTCTAGTTGCAAAATATGATGCTCCAATTCTAAATTATTCGAAGGCCATTCAATATAGTACATTAGGTACTACATTTGAAATGATACACCGCCTCCAAGCATTTTAATTGATTTCTCCTTCTTCGTTTTTCATATTTTTGTTAGTTAATATTTTACTATGTAGGAAGCCAGATTCTGAAAAACTTAATACATAATGTGAACATAGGTATTTCTTAATTCAACTTGAATTTATTTTTCATAATTGGGGTGAACTTGGTTCTAGAATATACTTACTTTCACGTAGGGTGTCTTCTTTATTCTTCAAATTTCTCTTTCAAATACCTGTTTTACTCATTGTAACTGTGCTGGACCTTTAAATTTGTTCTTAAATTCCATAACAAAGAAGCATGATAGTAGATATTCGTATAATACATTCAGCTGATTATTTTACCACAAAAACGATCAAAATTTTCGTTATTTTTTAAAAAGAGGACAAAATAAGGACTTATTCAAAAAATGTTTTGGTTTTATTACCTCTAACCTCACTTTCCTTACACGTGAACCGCGAACTGTCAAAGGAGCCTGCAACCAATAAAACTTGATGAACTAAAGTTTTATGATTGGCTGTGAAGGTTCTTATTCTTAGCTGGCGCCGTCTACCTTGTGCAAAAATTGAAATACATGGAGTTCGGTCTCCTTATATAGTCTCCATGGGTAAAAATATGGCAAGTAATATCCCAACACCATCTGTTTATCATCTACAAAGAAAGCCGTATCAGTCGTCCCTGTTTCTTGCACCTACAACCAAATATGAAGTACTAGAAATCATAGACTCATTAAAATCCAAGAAAGCGCCAGGTATTGACGGAATAAAAGCTGAAACTTTGAAAGAAATAAAAAACGAAATAGCTCAACCACTTTCTCACTTAATAAATAAAATAATAGAGTCCGGATACTGTACCACTAATTTCAAAATTGGTTTAATAAAGCCTCTATTTAAAAAGGGTTCTAAATCTGAGGTAATTAACTACAGACCCATATCGTTAATCTCAAATATAGCCAAAATTTTTGAAAAAATCCTTAAAAAAAGAATTACTCAGTACATAAATAAAAATACACTAATATCTTGCAATCAATATGGCTTTAGAGAAGGTACATCTACGCAGGATGCAATTTGTGCTCTAACCTCTAAATTATATAAATATATAGACCAAACCAAACCAGCTTTATGTGTATTTCTTGATCTAGCTAAAGCTTTGGATTCTGTGGATCACACAAATCTTTTGGAAACTTTGGAGGATCTAGGATTCAGAGGAAATACCTACAACTTAATAAAAAGCTATCTAACTGACCGTTATCAATATGTTAAAATCAACAACTCTATTAATTAGTAAAAAGAAATTAGTAGAATTTGGAGTTCCGCAAGGGACAGTGTTAGGACCAATTTTATTTATAATATATTTGAACAATTTACTGGCATTTCAATCTAGTGGTGAGATGATCTCCTTTGCTGATGATACTGCAATAGTGTATAGTGCAGATACTTGGATGCAACTAAAAGAAAAAGCAGAAAGCGATCTTGTAAAAATTTTTGATTGCTTTAAACAAAAAAAAGTTATCCATAAACTACGATAAAACTTGTTACGTACCTTTTACATGTCTAGCTTCTTTTTTACCTCCGTATAACTTTTTAACTATACAAGGTCACAATGAAAATATTGTATTGCATTCATCAGATAACATTAAATATTTGGGAGTAACAATTGACAGTCATTTACGATGGAATTTTCATAGTAATCAAATACAAAAAACACTACGCAGTATGTTGTTTAAATTTAAAAACTTAGCGAATATTTTAGACACTCATCAGTTGAGAAAACTATACTTTGCGCTCATAGAATCTCGTCTGAGATATGGGATATTGGCTTGGGGAGGTATTGCAAATACTCACCTTAAGAAAGTAGAAGTCCTACAAAAACAGTTTTTAAAAATAGCTTTTAAAAAACCAAGATTGTTGCCATCTGATGTATTATATAAAGATAATAAAGTAATGGATATGCGGCAGCTTTATTTTTTTAACATTGCAGTACAGCAATTCAAGAGAAGGGGATTTCTAGTTTATGTAGATCATGCACATAATACCAGATACAAAAAAGAGAAATCCCTAGAAACAGTATTTACTCTAAAAACTGCTACAATGCGATCTCTTGAATACTTGGCCAATAGAGTGTACAACTACCTCCCAAACGAAATAAAGGATGCAAAAAGTGTTTTTTCTTTTAAAAAGAAAGTTAAAAATTATCTTTGGTTGAAAGAAAGATCTGCAATTAAAGATCTAATTGAACCTAATAGGAGTTGAAAATATTGTTATGTAATATTATTAAATATATTTATTTTGGTCCTAGTTTAGTTTTAGTCTTTTTATTTAATGTTTTTAATTCATAATCTCTAAAATTTTTACATATTCAAATTATATCTGTCACTTTTCTTACCTGTTTTGTTTTTTTAACACTATCTGTTTTACTCATTGTATGTACTTACTGTTACGAACACCGAGCTAACCATGCCTTAGTTTCCCCACACTCAGGCATTGCCTTAGTGGGTAAATCGGTTTGTTTGTCAGCCAGATATCAAATTAGTCTCATAAAATTATTTTATTTTGTCTTTGTAATCTTGTTTCTATAATTATTTTGTAATTTTTTATGATGATGAATAAACTTATTATTATATTATTAAATGAAGAGGAAAAAAAGGCAAAGTTAACATTAATGACGCCCTGTTTTCATCTTCCTGTTGGAAGTTGCATTTGGTACCTCATTAAACATGAGACAAAGTTCTGCATGAAAATGCGTGCGAGGGCGGAGAAAATGGCCCCAAAAGAACAGGAAAATAGGTTTTCAACCAATATCTCCTAAAATATGGCAGTTACAGATTTTCGGTTCAGTTAATTTTCTACAAAAATGGTCTCTATGATTTTTTTCGCAACATTAATATTTTCTGCAAAAAAATCGGGTTGAAAAACCGGAAATTTCGAGACTTGTGAAATATGCAAGTTTTGTACAAAATTTGAGCTGGGGGGTGTTGGAAATCCATTATTTTCAATGTTTTGGATTGTGGAAACCAATTGTAGATGGCGCCACCACATTTTACAGATCGGGAAAATCCTCGGTGCATTAATGAGAAACCCTGTAACCAGATACTTTTGATGGATATTTATGTTTCCGAGGGTCTTGTTTTCCTCTCAGATGAGGCCTCAAGATATACTTATTAGGAAAACGGGCTATAAGATTAATTCTAGCGAGATGGACCTCACCGCAGTGAACCTGAATCTAGCAAAAATCAGCTTTGCACATGTGGAAAAATACTGAAGTTCATTAGGTTTTTGGTAAGGAAAACTGAAAATGCCTCAAGAGTGAGGAATATTTACCCATAATACTCAGCAACAATTTCTTGCAGAAACTCCGCAAATTTTTGCAATTTTATAAACGTTCTTCATGTTTCAGTTATTATAGAAAAAAAAAATATATTTTTTTATTTATTTATTAACGGGAGAACCCAATATAATGATACAAGAATAATACATTATAGACTAAAATATTACATAAAAAATTTTTAATAAAAGTACAAGAGATTCACGGGCTAGTTGTCCGTGAATTCGAACACTGGCGTGACTCACACGAACCACAAATAGATGAGCAAGGTAGCCCTGCTTTCTTGCATGAACATGTTCCCTCACATTCTTTCTTACATTGACAAAATATCATCTTTAAGATTGCCGGAAGCGCTGGCTCTTTAATGGTTTGGACCGGCATGAGTATATCCTCTGCACGTTTCCATTCCCATTTTTCTGGTGACAGTTCGTTTCCGAGTCACTGTTGGACTTGCAAATATACACGAAAAAGGTGCTGCCTTGCAGCTTCGGGTGTGGGGGGCAAGGTTGAAAGTTTGAGCGCAGTTGGGTTTCTGTTTCTGTCTCTGGTGAATCGCTTGAAGATCTCGTATCTAATCTTTGTCAGGGTTTGGCCATCATCATCACTGTACATCGACGCAATGACAGTTTATTCAATAATCTTCACTTATATGATTTTTCTCTCTATAATTGACAATAATATTTATCAAAATAATGACAGAAAACAAACACATTTATGCCTCCAAGCGTGGCCGCATAGTTTGTAGCAGACGACACGAGCGCCACGTAGAGCACACGCGCGGCGAACGACGGAGGAACGAAAGTAATAAATTATAGCGTATACATTTAGATATACTGGTTTTTCCCCGGGGTATCAAAGGTATGACTTATATACATCGATGAAAAGGTGGGAATTCCCCCGTTACACTAGTTAAGGTGTTAAAATGTTAGAAATAAAGAGCAGGGAGAAAAAAACCACCAAAAAAAGTGCGTTTTTTTCTTGAGCACTAATTTTATTGAAAAATGGACGACTTCGTCAAAAAAAGTAATTGCACAATCGAAAAGTAGACATTCTTAGCTTTCAAATGATGTATCATAGAGACCAATCGGATCATGTAAAAATTTTTAATTGATGGTTGTTCACAAAATTTCCCCGCGCTCCAAAAACAGCAAAAATTTGGGATTCAATAAACAACGATTAAATGAAAGTTAAAAAGAATTAGGGTATACAAATTTCAGGGATGACAAAGGACCTTACGAGGACCCATAATCAAGAAAATTTTAAGTAAATTAGTGCAATACAAAAAAAATAGGAACAAATTCCTGGCGAAGTCAAAATTGCCCGGGAGCAGAAAGTTTGACCCGTGTTCCGATATGGCCAAAAGAGTCAAGCGTGACTCAATTCACAGGGTATGATAGCAGCAGAATTCCTCTTTCGCATGAACTTTGAATCATGAGAAAATATGCATTTTTCACAAAGTTATTGAATAATTTGTCCCCCCGCTGATGTGTAAATGCACGGACTGTGCTCTCCGGCATACAGCACAGAAGCTCATTATTCGAGGTGCGCTTAGTGCCGTTTTTCTCGAAACCGGTCAAATTTTCGAGAAAAATCATGAGGACCATTTTTGTAGAAAATTAACTGAACTTTTTATTTTATTTAAACCAAAAATCTCTAACTGCCATATTTTAGGAGATATTGGCTGAAAACCTATTTTTCTGGTCTTTTGGGGCCATTTTCTCCGCCCTCGCACGCGTTTTCATGCAGAACTTTGTCTCATGTTTAATGAGGTAACAAATGCAACTTCCAACCGGAAGATGAAAATAGGGCGTCATTAATGTTAACTTTTTTCCTTTATTTACTGGATTATAAGTAGAAATTCATATTTACCTGACCTTAAATTTCCTTCGATAAAGAATAGCCCAATTAGCAAAATCACATTCTACATTTTAACATTTAAATTTCTTCAAATCTACTGATTTATGTATTTAAGACCTTCTATTCTGAATAAAATCGTAAGAGTTACATATGGTTGAACTCGTAAGGAATAGGAGATTAGAATAGGCATGATGGCAGTCAATAAGAATCACTAAAATATTGATTTGATATAATTATATAAGATACAGAGATTCTAAAGAAATAATTTATTTGTATTTTACATGTTTGATAACATTTATTTTAGTAAAAATATGACCACAAAATTTAACCATCCGCCATCTTATCTTAAACACCAATCAGAAGAGAGTGACGTCGTACTTTCGCAAATATCCATGATCCAAACATCTGTTTTAAATTTCCTTTATTGTTTGTTGGCTTTGCTTGGTTCGTATGTCAAGTGTTTGAAGTTTGACTCATAGAGAAATATAATCTGTCTATGGTTTGACTTTGACGATTTTACCACAGGACACAGATCATAGATAACTTATCGACACAGATCTCCTATAAATGGTATTTACGAATTGATAATGTCATAGACAGACGCCATTACTATTCTAGCGTTTTGGCGCATAATTTGAAATGTGTTTTTTAAAGTTGAATTTTTCCTTTCAAAACTTTTTTCTTAGAGAAATAAAATTTATTGTAGATAAAGTATATACGTGAGAACATCGTGGAACAGTTTTTCAAAATTAGTCATCATGTCTATTGTTGCGGGTGGTTGGCCACAACGCCCACAACACTGTTTTTGTAGCTTTCTTCCTTCGATTTAGCAGACTGGTTTCTCAAAGGGCCGGTTCAGCATTAAAATAATATACACTTAAGGGTCGGCAACAAGTTATAAATATTTTATTGAATAACAACCGTTCAAAATCAGTATATACATATGGGACAATAAATGTAGACAAGCCTTTCAGTTTGCAATAGGAAGTAATAGGAACAATCTTACTCTTTCCCTTGTTTTCTTCAAAGCACTATTCACTATAAGATTTAATTTGAATTTAGGTTTTTTATCACTATGATTATTAAACTTTATTTTTATGGAAAATGAAGGAAAATTTAGGAATTGATATTGAGAATGGATTTGACCAATTTGGTCGGAAATGTCGGTTTATACCGGAGATGAAACAACTTAACACACTGTCGTCGACACGTTATATATCTCGAGAATCTACCCGAAGACTCTACCCGAAGTGCGTTGCACACGCCAGCTCTTACTTTCGAAAAATTGTCTTCAATGACTTAGGGCAGATGTGTGACGGTGCGATCAGGATAGGATGTCAAGAGACGAGAGGAATCAATTGAATCTATGAATTTTTTTCCACTCTTGGGATAATTCAGGAGTTAGAGGTTCGTCCCAGGAAAGCTTCGATAACCACAACCTTTGCATGAAGAACTTTCCTACAACTATAAATGGGCTCAAGTATCCGATGGGATCAAACATCTGAGCTAGGAGGAATAACGCCTTGCGCTTAGAAGGAGTTTCAGAATAAGGAAATTTGTGTAAGGAGATGGCAAATTCGTCCGAGAGCGGATTCCAGGACAACCCCAAAACTTTGTTGGGAGTGTTATCCATTTCTATTTCATTTTTAATTGGGTTGGAGGAGTCACAATATTTTTGTCTAAATTGTGAACAATTGGACGACCGCGGAATTTAATAATGTATTGAGTTGGTGATAGCACTCTTCCAACTCGGATACGGAATCAGCACCATGAAGTACATAATCTACGTAAGTTTGATGTAACAAAGCCCTTTGTGCTGACGGAAATTCATTGGAATTAAAAGCAAGTTCCTTTAGAACTCTTCCACCCAAGAATGACGAACAAGTGACTCCATAAGTCACCGTGGAAAGTTGGATGCATTTGAGATTTTCTTGCGGTGAGTTTCTCCACAAGATATTCTGGAAGTGTAATTGCGAAGGATTCATTTTAACCTGGCGATACATTTTCTCGATATCGCAGGTCAGGACGAACTTGTATAACAGGAATCGACATAATATGTCATATATGTCCGGTAGAACTCCGTAACCTTCGTGCAGGATGTCATTCAAGGTAATTCCAGTAGAAGTTTTACTGGATGCATCCAAATCTACTCTGAGTTTCGTGGTTTCACTGGAATCTTTGATCACACAGTGATGTGGAAGGAAGTATTTGTTTTCAACTGATTTGTCGTTGGGATCAAATGGAACGTATGAGGCATGTTTCAGCTCCACATATTCATCAATGAATTTTTTATAATCGGAAAATAACTCCGGGTTACTTTGGAAAGGTTTTTTTAGGTTACAAAACATATAGGTACTTCCGACTTCGCTCCCTTTTTCACTGGTTATCAGGATATAAAAAAAGACGACAGAATGTCAACCCTTATGTAGAATAACTAAATTCTCTATTACATAATTCGCATCACATCTTAAATAGCGGACTATTTAAATTATCCAAAAGTTCAATTTTCAAATCGACATAAAAATTTTTTTATTAGAATAAAAATATTGAAAATAATTGATTCCCCATCATGGTTTTGTCGACCACTAAATATTAACATTAAAGAAACATTTAATTTTATTATGTTCATCATCTCATTGCACCTACTTTATCTGCAATTATGCAAATCGTAAAGGGATACGAAAAGGTGCTTTAACTTTAATTTTGGAAAAACTTTTCTTCTCCAATCCTTATTAAGGGCCGGTTTTACAAGAGAGATTTATACTAGGTATAGTTATTCTGGGTATAAAGTTATATCAGAATTTATACCTAGCTTAAAACTGGTTGGTTTTACGATGCAACTAATTTTATTCTAGGTATAAATTTTGGTATAACTTTATACCCAGTATAACTATACCTAGTATAAATCTCTCTTGTAAAACCGGCCCTTATAGTGCTACATGGCATCCTATCTCCGCTGCACGTTGACTCCAAATCCTTTCTGGATAGGTCCTGAGTACTTGGCATATGTTCCAGCAAATGCCAATACGAGTGATTTGTGTTTAATGAAAAAATGGAAAGCAGCCCAGAGACTAACTAACCTCTTTTTGGAAAAGATGGTTGAAAGTGTATCTCCCTAGTTTAGTTAAACGAGAAAAATGGCTAACTTCTAAAAGAACAGTAAATATTGGCGATGTCTGAGAAAGAAGGAATAGGCATGACGACAGTATAAAAAAATCGTCGATATAATGGTTTTAGGGGAAAGTTCATACCAAAAAAATTCAAAACAGTGCTTTAGTTTTATTTAAAAAATTCAGATTATTAACATTTTCAATAAAATAAATCATAAAAATACTGCAATCGGCCATTTTGACTGGAACACCAATCACAGCGCATGACGTCACGCTTAGGTAAACACCGCTGTCAGTCAATACTCAATACACTCATTTTCTGTGTTTTGTTGTTGTGAATATTACTGATTACGCATTTGGATTGATCTTTTATTATTTTACGTGTGATTTATCGTCTCCACTCTACCCTTGAGTATAGAATTATAATCAAGGACTCTACTATAACAATGAAACCAAGCTTTGTTAAGGCAAATAGCTCGCAATAAATCAAGAATTCTGCTCGTCTGAGTTTAGAAACGAGAAAATTTTCTTGTAAGTGAATTTTGTATTTATCTTCACCCTAGATACAACCAACTTAGATATAATCAAACTAGTTTTAAGCTTATGCGAGTTTATTTAACTTTCATAGGTTGGCATATAAATTTATGGGGCATACATCCTGGACCAGTATTCTTGAATAAGTGAAGTGAATACTGATGTGAACGGTCCCTTCATGTTTTGACAAAAAAAAAACGTATTCTCCAGCAACAGTGTCCTCCACCGATGAAAGTGAAATTTACTGTATTTTGACAGTTTACAAAGCAAACGCCGAATGTTACTTTTAAACAAAGAAGAAATTACCTAACCCCAAAAAAATAAGATCTAAGTTTTTGTCACATTATAACACACATGCGCATGTTTCACCAGTTCCTTTCACATCAC
>CAJUYI010002658.1:46717-57410 GCA_910591695.1 Galerucella pusilla | reverse complement strand
GAAAGAATTTTCCAATGAAATCAATTCCAAACTATGAAAGTGGCTTGAAAATTCGTTGGGTAACTCTGTGATCCCTTTGCATACTTAATGAGGTTTTATTACTCTATACCTTTCTGAAACAAACTTATAAATATGTGAATTAATTTGAAGCGTTGTATCATCAAGTAGAATAAATAAAATACGATACCTATACCAATATTTATTGACAAATTGCAAAACAACACAAAATAGTTTTCATAAATAGAAACTAAATGGTAACATACTGCATTTATGCATACCGATATCTAACATTGACATTTCTTGATAAAAAATAAATTGTTCTTTTTGTATAGACTAAATATAAAAGATCCCAAGTTTTTCTTAAACAAATTTTAGCATAAAAGTATACGTAATACCGATAAGATGTAAGCAAAGAATACACCAACAACAAGAAGCGAACCTTCGCATAAAACTGTATCTACAAACGCTATGTTTTTAAATAGTCGTCATATATGTCATGTGGATCTTTCTTATGGTCTTTACAGACCCAAATTAGATTAAAGTTATAGGTTGAAATTATGTTTTATATGATCTATTTCACGTGTATATTGTCATTGAAAAGTGCAGAAGTAGCTAATAATGGAAAAATACCAATACAATACATTTTTTGATAAAACAACAACCTTAAGCTAAAATACTTTTTCTCAGTGTGATTCGAGTACCTAAAGATGTAAGCATTTATATGATTCTCAGTGTATGCCGGAGATAGCTGTCACCTTCAAGCTTATTTATTTTTGTCCTTTCAACATCAAAGGTTTTTCGCCGGGCTTCACATCTGGTTGTGTGTATTCTTTGATGTAAGTAATAGGCAGAGGTTTGATAATGTATATTGCATATCGCTACTTTCCGAACAAGAGAGGCACAACTCAAAATTTGCATTATTCAGTAGATGCCATAGAAATTTATTATATTTGGTCACATGACCGTATTTTAATAAATGTTTATAATTGGGTTTGGTTTTGAATAAATATATGTATGTATGTATATATAGTTAAAATTAATTAATGTCGTTTCTAAGTGGGGAATTGATGGTTTTATATGACGCCATTTTGCGGTGGATCGATTGTAGTGCTATCTAGCGGCACGTGTTAAAAGTAGGTATAAGGTAGAAAACTGGGAAATCAGAAACTGTAATTAGTGTACAGCTATATACTTTTAACTCACTTAATAATGTCAATGTTGCCATATTTCAATTATAAACTAACTAGATATTTCAGAGTTCCTGTAAAAAACCAAGACGCACACCTTAAATATCTTTGTGGTATTATGAATATTATGTTTTCGTTTACATTTTAAAATTATCAAGTTTATACATAATATATATTAGAAAAAAAAGGTTTCTCACAACAATTGTGTACTTTATTTGTTTTAAGTTAAAAAAAAATATATATATTTATTATTCGCCACACTTCTATTATGGACAAAGATAAGTAAGTGTCACAATGTTACCAGCGCAATACCATAGTAAAATAAAATTGTTTCAGTTTTCCAAAACGGTCATGGACAAAAAATTTGTCGAGATATCCACGCAATTTTAGAGGAGAGCATATTCTGAAATTCAAAGATGACAATAATGAAGGGATGACTAAGCCCTATAATTTGGGATATAGAATATTCAAAGCGAACAAAGTTCAAAATGCTTTAATTCATTATGATGACTAAGCCCTATAATTTGGGATATAGAATATTCAAAGCGAACAAAGTTCAAAATGCTTTAATTCATTATGATGACAAGTACAATAAAGTTCTGGCAAGAACAATAAATAAATAAAGTTTTCAACTTTAACAAAATACACGACTTTTCTACTTTTATTAATTTCACAAATATATTTAAGGTGTGTCTCGGGTTTCCACAGGAACACTGAAATATCTAGTTCGTTTATAATTCAAACATGGCAACATTGACATTTTTAAGTGATTAAAATGTAGATGGCGCCACATTAATTACCTTTAGTAGTCACCTATTTTTCTACCTCAGGCCTACTTTCGATAAGTGTCGCTAGATAGCACTACAATACGATCCACACGATCCAACACAGTATGGCGTAAGCTGAAACCATCAATTCTGGCGATACTTGACACTGAGCACTGTTCACATTTTTACTACACCAACATAACACTAACGCGCGTTTCGGTAACCTTGTTATCTTCTTCAGAGACTGAAGGTAAGGAAAGGTTGAAGTCAGTGTACCTTCAGTCTCTAAAAAAGATAACTTGGTTATCGAAACGCCCCTAAAATAGTGTGAAGTGTTAGTACAAAGAGTGTTTAATATCGTTTTTTGGATATAATAGTTTTGAAAAGCCAAAAATTGAATCAAATAACTATTAATAGACACGTGTTCTGCAAAGAACGCTTGTTAATTATCAGATTTATCAGGGCGACTGTCACATCTTGTCACGTGGGCTATTGTCCTATTGTCGGAAAGTAGCGAAGAAATAGATTTACGCCATTATAAACGTGCATATTTGTTATTAAGACATGTTGAGGTTATGTATACCTGTCTATAGATACCTAACTAAACATCGCTAAAATTAAGGAAATTGTGACCGAAAATCGTCGTGTAAATCTGAGAGCGAAAGCTGCTCGACGAGTGCCGAAAGACCTGCATATTTTACAAAAATCATCAACTAAGGGTCGCTAAAGACATGCTCAAAACTAATTCCGACCCCATCTTCATAAAACAAAACCGAATGCATTAGTTGATTTTAGCCCTTCGTCCAGTTAGCCTTACGGTCTCCTAACTTTGCCTCGTTTGCGATTTGCCACAATTGCAAAAGTCTAAAATGAAGTCATATTTTCACTGCTGATGATACTTGGAAACACCTTTTGATTTCAAATAACTTTTCCATTTTTTAATACAGTTCAGTAAGTTTTTGTTTTGTTTATATTATAAGAACAATATTGTGTATGTAATACATTTCATTTGAAATACGTTTTTTAAAAATGTCCATCAAATAGTCACCGGTTTCACTCGCTTTTTGAAAAAATTCAGACAATGGCGATATAATAAAAGAGTTGGTACTTCATTGAAAACTGGGTTGAACTTACTACGTTGATGTTCTTGAATATATTTTTTATAGATAAAAACCCCAAAATGTTCTAATAAATATATGTCACAAACCTTACAATAATACAACCAGATTTATTCCAATTTTGGTATTTTCTTGAATTATTCTGTT
The DNA here is from genome assembly GCA_910591695.1 of Galerucella pusilla. NCBI lineage: Eukaryota > Metazoa > Arthropoda > Insecta > Coleoptera > Chrysomelidae > Galerucella > Galerucella pusilla. The sequence continues at coordinate 54,191 of CAJUYI010002658.1, read as the reverse complement.
TGATAAGTCTAATTATGTAAATTTAATGATCGATTACACCACTTGTGTAAGTGATATTCAAAATACATTTACAAATTTATTCACTTCTCCACTTGACAACTTCTTATCAGTAAAAAGTATTTCTGTACATTTACAACTTTTAATTCAAAATTGTAAGACAAATCATATACTTACATTTTCGAAGATAGATTAGTCAATACTTACCAGCTTTCAAATTGGAAATGGGAAATAAAATGTAATAAATATATACTTTAAATTGTTGGAAATACTAGAAAACTGACCAATTTAAATACTGTCAGTAGTAAAGAGTAAATTAGTTTTATGGCATAATTTGATAACAAAAATCCAAGTGTGAAAGAGATGTAACTTTGGAGCAGGCGGTCCGCCATCCCCGTTCAGATCGCAGAAGATCGAGACTTGGACCCCCGGATAGTCTCTACTGCATCCACTGAAGAATTTTGATCTTAATATGTTTCAGAAAAGTATAAAGATTGTAAGAAACTAGTTATTTACCTGGTTTTTGAAATTACCAATTACTTAAATGAGTCAAAATAAAAAGTATTATGAGTACTTTTTCAATTACCCTCACAAAAAATAAGAGTGCACGAATAATGATGAATATTGATATCCAACCGAATGCAGGTGAGAATAAAATTAAATTTAATAAATAATGCTTATCGCATGATATTATTCACATTTTTGACAGAATTAGCTTTATCAAAACTCCTTATTAACAAAGTTTATTGCAACTATTCAAGTGGCTGTGCTTGATTAGGATCAGGTTTATTTATAAAAAGGTGCCATACAAAAACGTTTCTATCTTATGATTTTTAAGTAGACAATAATACCAAAAAATGCATCACAACTGATTGATCGATTTACTCTTTACAACTTACAATAAGTTTTTTTCAATAATCGCAACAAACTTTTCTTACATCTAATATGTAGTAGGAAACGTTATATTAGAAATGGTTCCGGCAGCAGCATCACCTTCCAGATCTAAGTATGGCATAGAGTTAGGACTCATAAAAGGAACATTAGTCTGATTGGAATTCCCATTGGTCTGTCCTGCCATCATACAAGACGAAGGGGTTTGTTGCAGAGGAGCTGGTTGGGATGTTTGTTGAGGTGATCGAGGAGGAGAAGGGCTATCCAGATTGATGACTGAAGGACTTGCTGGGTAGCCGGAGCTGGATACTGAAGACGGGCCTGGAGTGGTTGTAACCCTAGATTGGTTGCTACTTGACGATATGCTAGTAGAATCTAAAACAAAAAAATTGACTTAAGTAACATTAAAGGACAAATAGACATCTAAATAGACATTTTCTGGTGTATGTTTATAAAGGAGTTTGAAAATTAGAAACTTTATATGAAGATTGAAGGAATTGAAAGTGGTTTACAAAAAACCAATGTATTTCAACCAAAAATTTAATAACACCCCAAAAACAATAAATAAGGAAGTCCTATGCCATACAAAGATTTTCAAATCAGAGGTATAAAAGAGCCATAATTTGTGGAAGTAGCTAGTTTCTTCTAAAATTTCGATATTATTAATTTACAATATAATCAGTGAAAAATAAGTAATGGTATTCGATATTATTCTTCATTATAATGATAGGTTAAAAAGTAGCAGTATTTACAAAGAATATCAAAGAAGTCTACGTCGTCAATATTTGATAATGACCAATGTTAGGTATGCAACCATACATGCCTTATACAGTCATAATAAATGTAAGTTAGTTGTTAACACAGGATAAAATACTTCCGACAAAATAATAATAGTATTTCTGGTAGCAGGATTGTGGAGGTGTTCAAACTTTAGCGTGTCGCACATGGTTGTTAGCGAATGCGCGGAATTTTGTTAACTGTCGTTACCATAGAAACAGCAGTGCTGCGGTCCGAATTGTGCTTATAGTATGGTCAACGGTCTGAATTGTGAACTTTTTTCTCAATTTCAAAACAAGGGAATAAAATTAAAGTTACTTCATACGAGAGCTATTTACAACAGCTGGAACAAGATGAATTGGAGAAGATGAAAGAGAGAGAATCATCGTCAGTTTTACCACCGTCCCCGCTATGTGCAGATTGATACAACACCAGATTTGCACTAAATGTTGGTATCTAATGTTGTCATAAAGAGGTGTACTAGTTGAATTAGCTTACTTTGAAGCGAAAAAAAAAAACAAAACTGTTAACAGAATGGGAACAGTTGTAAATGGTGAAGAGGCGTATAATAAAATAAATAAATGCGTGAGGACGGGTGTTTCCAGATATATTTGTGGGGTGGAAAGGGGTGGAATTTCGGATTCTTGCGATTTCCGGTGAAAGTTGACGTCGGAGAGAGAAGTGTACAACAGAAAAGTTGTAGATCATAAAAAGGTATACAAGTTTTGTGAGAATAATTTTTTATAAACCTCAAAAACTCCGAGGAAAATGCGAAAATTATCGTTTTTTATTTTCCGTTTACACAATAATAATTTTATTTTGACAAAACTTGGTGAAAGTATACCTTTTTTTTTATTTTTCAAATTAAAATTCTCCTTTGAAAATTGTCGTAGAGACTTCATTCATGTCGCCATTGTTTCGGCTTGAGTTATACTTTCTTGTGGAATAATAAAAATATACAGTCTCCATTTAAAAACATTCTTAAAAATTGGAAAAATCAAAAAATGAATTCTGCAAGGCAACCATCTTTTTTTTACTGAATGTCAATAATTCCTTTGAATTTTTAAATAACTCTCAAATTGCACTATTCAATTGTATGGAAAAAATACAAAAGATTCTTTGTTTCATTATTTGATTAGATATTTCTATTTTTAAAAGTATTACTATGAACAAACAAGTTGAATAATGACTGACTAACACAGATCCAACAATTATTGCTTGGAATGGTTGCAAGTTAATAACATCAATATACAAAGGCAAACCAGAATTATCTCTGAATGAATTAAAATTTCAACTGAATATGAAATCAACTGCATAGTCAACATTCAAACGGGACAAACTACCACCCACTGGTTGGTGCGGCTATACAACACTCTTATAGAGTTTTCTACCAGCTTCCAACGTGGCTTGGAAACAAAACAACACCAACAATATGGGGCTGGAAACAAGTTATTGTCGATATTTCAAAAATTCTCATGCCACTTCGGCGCGTTTCACTGAAGAATCTGTCATACCTGACGAGTTATTAAAAATAATTTCTTGTAGCTGTGAAATAGGTTGTGAAGGAAACAGATGTGGTTGTCGAGAGCACGGGCTTCGATGTACTGATTTATGTACAAAATGTCGTGGTTCAGACAATTGTTCGAATGTTGAGAAAATTTCAGAAGATTTCGATGAATCTGAAGATAATTCTGCATAGAAACAATATTGAATAAATGGATGATCAATTTACAAATGTATTTAAAAAACCTCGATTGATGTAGTTTCATTAATTTACTAATTGTTAAGGTGAATATATATGATAAAGTTTTGCATCAAATAATAACACCAAGGGCGAGTTGTACCAAACACCTAAACTCGGTTTAGTGATGACTGATGTTTAGACTGTGGCTGATTAATGGTTTTATTATCAACAATAACATCAGTCTAAACATCAGTCATCATTAAACCGAGTTTACGTATTTGGTACAAGTTGTCCTAAGGATCTTTTGTTTTTTTCCGTGCAATTGGGTTTTAAGAATTATTATAAACTTAAACAAATTATTAACAATCAGTAAAAAAAGGATGGTTGCAGAATTCTTTTTTCGATTTTTCCAATTTTTGAGCATGTTCCTAAATAGGAACTGTATTATTCTATTATTTCACAAGAAAGTATAAATCAAGACGAGAAAATGGCAACATGAATAAAGTCTCTACGACAATTTTCCAAAGGAGAATTTGAATTTGAAAAATATTTTTTTGGGCCGAGAAACGTGATTATCTCGGAAGTCTCTTGATATTTTGTTCTGGAGAAATTTGTGGATTTTTAGGACATAAAAAGGTATACTTTCACCAAGTTTTGTACACTGTTGTACACTTTTCTTTCCGACGCCAACTTTCGCCGTAAATCGCAATAATCCAAAATTCCAACCCTTTTCATCCCACAAATATATCTGGAAACACCCCTGCTCACGCATTTCTTTTTTTTACGTTTATTATACGCCTATTTACCATTTCCAACTGTTCCCAATAATTTTCTCTTTGTAAAGGTGTTATTTGGATGGACTAAAATACATTTTTCCAAGTTCAGGTAAGTATATTTCATTTCTTAAATATTTTGAAAAAAAAAAATCAGCGATTATGTGATACAAGATATGCGGCGTAAAATAATAATTACTTTTATATTCTTGCTTCGACATCGAATCATTTATTAATGGTTAGTCGAAAAAAAGAAAAAAAAGTTCAAAAAGTGCTATAACGTTAAATCTTGTTTACGCTTTCTATAAGCTATCATAGTTGGTTAGAGCAATAATAATCCACCCCTTTCATTACCGAGAAAAAAAATTGTGTAACCTTTGCCAACACATGGACTGTAACTGATTTGATTTGTTTATAGTTTCGAAGGTTTTGTTTGATGTAATTTGGTAGTGACTGTTATTATTATTATTAATAGTGAAGATTCAAAGTTAGAAAAGGCAAGCATTGCCATGTTAATCCAAAGGAAAGTATTCAAAAGAATTTGACTTTCATGAAATAGCAGAAGCAAAATAATACTCATAGCTTTACATTAAAAAATATTGTATGCCATACATGGATGAAGTAATATTTTTTTCACTCGCCTGGCGATTCTTGCGGTCAACTTTTCCAGCCATGAGAAAAGTTCTACTTTATGGGATTTGTTTTATAAATTACTATGATGGAATTAACTTTCAATGAGTTATTTCGTAGGATTAAAACATTTTAAAAATATTACTTTTCAAGTTGTACTCTTCCTTTTTCCACTACATTATTGACTACGCTATATCATACATATTCTGGATAATAAACCATGGTAAATATAATAGTAAATAATAGGAGAATAAGGGAGAGGCGACGGGAATCTCATACGTCTTAATTACTTGAAAATGTTTAGATTTACAGAACTACCAAAAGAACGAGTGAATATAAGTAAGCACGTAAGATGGTATAAATGAGCTCAAATTGATTCAAAGCATATACTGGACACAACTTTCGACCACATTTATTTCAAGACTGAAATTAAAAATCACTTGCGTTAATTACTTTTCTTCCCGACTAAGGTTGTTGAGTACTTATTTATATCAATTTGAACAAGTAAATCACTGAATTCTTATGCTTATAATTAAATTCAATGAGAAAAGGAATGAAAAACATTAGTTTTAATGAAACATTTACTGACAACCACAAACTAGTTATAAAATCCAAAAAACTATACATCATCTCAGTGTTACAAACCTTGTTTTGTTTATTTTATATATCGTTATCATTGTTCACATTTATTCTAGCTACATTTTTTTTGGATAAACGACATAATATGAGGTGCTAGCCTCGAAAAGGCAGTTATATAAAAATAATTTACACTTTTATCAGAAGTATCAGTACACTGAAATATTAAATAGGTACATGTTCATAAAATACATTGTATAAATATTAAAGTTGGTTAACCTCCTTTGCAATTAGGACCCCTTTCTTGTAGGTAACAGTTGTTTTAATGTGTCATCAATTAAGTAATTATAGAAATAATCTACTGCGGAGTTTTCAATAAGCGTAACTCTCTGGTGCATAGCTCATTAGCTCGAAACACGTTTCTCATACAAAAGTGTCATTAACAAATTCAAAAATAAACTCACGTGGATTTATAAACTCTGTTGTTCCCGTTGTTTGTTGCTCACCGTGTTTTCCACATAGAGATACAGTAGTATCTCTATGGTTTTCCAAGTTGCTGGCGATTCGTTCTTCACAGTTCTTTCAGAGCCGATTAATATAGAATGATTAGTATAGAATGGATATTAGCTGCGATCTTTATCACTTAGTTATAATGTAATTTAAAAATAATTTTCGTTGCTGGTGATATTGAAATTTGATTGTTCATAAAGATGACCTTTTTTTTCGACAGAAAATTTACATGACATATTATTTATATTTAGTTATTGTTTTTCGTATTTGTATTAATAAGTAAGATAGTAACAAGTTTTTCAACAGCAATTCTACTTTCAAAATAAATGGAGTTTGACACGTTTGGCAGATATCAAGTCACGAGGGACTAGCTTCAGATATCATTGGCGGAGCTGCCCATCACGAATAACAAGATAAAAAATTTGGTTATTTGAGAGCACCGACGAAAGACGTGGAAATGACGACCAACACGACTAGAACGATTTATGTATGTGATATCAATGTTATTTTTGAGCAGCGGGAATCACAGAGTTTATGAATCCAGCTTTAGTCACACAGCTAGTGAGTTATACCTTTGGCCACTAGCCGATACTTTTGTGCGAGATAATTGATGTGTGAGTTAGAAAAGAAGGAGTAGTCGAATCGATTCAAGGCATGAGATTGCTATGACAAGACGGAAAAATCCTTGAAGTTTTTGTTACATAGACTAGTAAGCCTAGTTTTTTTGGTTAGTTCAGTATTTGGAATGTAAAAAACATCTCAGTAGATTTAAACAAAACATCAGACGAACTGGGGCAACGTGCTAAAGATGGATCACAGCAAACACCTGGGGCCGTATCCTTTACTGAGGAAGTAGAGTTTCCCTAAAGAATACATATTTTGTCTTTAAATTTGCTGTGTGGACCCTTACTATGCGGAATCTACTCATATTACTTTTTTAAATGAAGCTAACTGTTTCTAAGGTGGAATTCTTTAGAAACAGTGACTTTCATTTGAAAAAGTAATATTTTGTCTTCATTTTGCTTGGTCGCACTGTCACTGCAGTGACAAAGACAAAACGTCCTTGGAGTCGCTGACTAACGAAATATTAATAGAGAAGAAGAACACTCCGGGTTCACTTCACATAACGACCAATCTAGTTCTAGTCGCTAAAAGCAGTCTAACTTTATATTTTCAAGGGTACTGAACACGAATATAACTTTTTTTTCTTCTAAAACTGGGGGAGCAGTTTGCAATTGTTATTTCTGTAGACGCATTATTAAAATTTAGAAATCGAAGTTTTTGAGAAAGCTCGAGTAATTAATATACAGTAGAAAAAAAGAGTGATTTCAAGAAGAGCGCTCTCGTGAATATACCTTAAATGCCAAGCAATAGCAATATGACAAATATCCTAATAGAAAATGGACCGTGCTATCATGTAACGTTACATAGTAAAGGTTATTTCCGACCCGTAAATTAGCGAAATTGTTAAAAACATTTAAAACGAAAAAGTCCCTTTTTTAGTTTATTGTTAAAAACACGAAAGCTTAATATAAGTATTCATAATGGTCTCAGCGGATGAATTGTATAATTAGGAGCGAAGCAAATTCGAAAATGCATATCTTCCTTGTTTTAAAGTCGTTATATGATATGTTAT
>CAJUYI010002658.1:19689-46617 GCA_910591695.1 Galerucella pusilla | reverse complement strand
TGTAATATTCGTGTTCAGCATCCTTGAAAATATAAGAATAGACTGTTTTTAGTAACTAGAACATACTAAGTAGAAAATAAAAAAATGGTGATATAATATCCATGTTATGTTGATGACATGGTAATTACCTATTAGAAAAAATGAACATGAGTTCAATATTCATATTGTGTAGATATATAACTACAGAACATAAGTTATTATTAGATATAAAAGATATTTTAAAAATATGTAGAAGATCCGTTTTGACAATTTAAGGTCAAAAATATTAAAAATAGAATAAAGGAGAAGAAAAACATAAATGAGCAATCAAGAGATTTGGAATTGTATGGAATTGAACAGTTAATGAACAAAAAAAAAAAAGGAAATATGAACAGCGCATTTTCAAGTATTAATAATAATAGTGTATTATATTTAAATTTTCTTATCCCACACCCTAATCTAACTTGCGACAGAAGAAACATTTTAAATTATTGTTTGATCGTAATTTTTTTATTAAAATTCTGTCACATTTTCATAAAATTTCAAAGTATTTCAGTGTACTGCTCAACTCAATTATTCATTGGTAAAACATCACAAATTTTGATTAACGACTTTTTAAACAAGTATATAGCAATAACCACGTTTAAATATAAAAATTATTATTACTTATAGGTATTATGTTGTTCTAGGAAGATAACATACAATACAATAGCTTATTTTTTTATTTCTCCATATGTTTTTGATCGTGTAACACATTGAAACAATTTTTAATATCTAAAGTAGGTACTCATATACTATGTATGTACATATGTACAATACTGTTTGTATTAATTATAGTAACACAAGGATATACATTAAAACTTATGTAATACATAATATGGAAGTTACAGTCCCCAAAGTGGGAAGTGGAAACCTGCGATACATCTTTGAAAATGTATTTTCATTCTCTAATCAAGAATGTTAATATTTTGAATTTATTGTAAAAATGAACAAAAAAATCTGATCTGATCGCCACAATTCGCTTCAACACACTCGAAACTTATATCCCATTTAGGTTTTAATAACGAGAATGCTAGCAAAAACCATATCAGTGTTCCTTTAGAATAGAATCAATGAGGAAAATTATGAAGAGTTACCAAAAATTAACAACCTTACAGTCAATGCTGATTACTGTTAGAAGACACTTTTATTGAAGATTTAATATGTCATTCATAATTTCATTGCATTTTTTCATTACTGATAAATAAACAGTACACTTATTAATTTTAGAGGTTGTATCGAATTTCGGCTACTTTTTGCAATTTATTTAAAACAATAAGATTTCTGAATAGTGCTGCGGATAAAAATCAACCACAATGTGAAAATGGAAGAGACGTTTGGGTCAGAGATATTTTCATTTCAAGACGTAAGAGGTGAGGTACGAAATTGACTGGAGCGTAATAACAAAGTTTCTATTTTCCATTTTTTTATTGTCAAAATATTCCTTCCACGTTTATGTTTCATAATAAATTTTATACAGTATGAGGACGTTTAGGTTGGAATCAATTCAATATTTTTTGTCTAAAGCCATTATAACAAAACGCCTGCACAATTTTTATTTTCAATGGGCTGTTCACTAAGCATACCGTAGCGGGGCGAAGACTATGACTGTGACGTCACCGCATATGAAAGTTAATGTGCACAAACATTACGCTTCTGACTGTAACGTGCCTCGCATAGAATTTGATTTATTTTGTACCAAGTACTTCTTACAAAAATTTTATGTTAATAAAATAAAATGTGTGGACCTAATTTTAAAAAAGCAGATTAATGAGTCTGTTCCAGAAGTGGACTTGCTAATGATTATGGAGTTTTTAATCAAAAACACGGGTTTATTATATTATAATTTTATACTGTGTGACACACCGTTTTTGGCTATTTTCGGGTCAGAAAAATTAAATATGTTGATATTTTCATAAATACATGCTCTCTCAAATGATATACAGGGTGATTCCAGATGTTTCATTTTATTCCTGGTCAGGTGGACAAAGTACGGATATAACTGTTAATCAAAACTTTGAAGAGAGAAATAAATAAATGCTTTTTATTAGCACGAATGACACACGAGCATAAACTAAACTCAAAATGCTACAAAGTTGTTTGTACTGTTTTAAAGTTTGAAAAAATAGATGAAGCTAAGTTTTATTGCCCTGCAGTAAGGCAGTAAGCATGTAATTGCTTTTCTCATGTGGCTCCATCGTAGGAGGGAGGAACCGTTCACTACGGAGACAGTGTTATCTTTATCATCAGCTAAGACCTTTAGTTTATAACTACCATTGTATTTGGAAAAAAAAATCAAGCGGTGATCAATGATAGTCTTTCGGAACACCATTGAAGAAGCAAAAAAAAGATAGCTTTTCTGCCACTGCTTACGTTTTTTTGCATCCTTATTAAAAGAAATAAATGTTTTGTTAGATGTTTTAATCGTAGTACTTTGACATTCTGTAGCCGCACAATATTTATACTTTTTTTTACTCTGGTTCTGGTCCATTGTGTCGAATAGCTTAAATTATTTCTAAACGTTCTTATTTCACAAACATAACACTGTTTAGAGTTTGCTAAACCGTGAAAAATACCGTAATAAATAATAAGCATATAAGCAAGCAAAATACTGTTATGTTTGAAATAATACCCTTCTTGGTGTGCGTCATTGATTGTTAATGTCCCTCTAACACATTACGTAGGAAGCAATGGAAAAAAAGGCAGGTCTGTGATTAATCCTAATCCGAATATCACAAAAATGAACCGTTTAAATGTATTAAAAACGTTAACCCTAAAGTTTTACTTACAAAAATTTGATTGGTAGATGTTTAGATTACGCGCAAGCGCAACCTATCAATCGCGAGGTTAAAATACTATGAAGGCGTAACTTTCGTAGCGACAATATGTGTCTTACGTTTTTTTCTACTGTCACACTGACAGTTCTCGACAGGTCTGTACTTTGTTGTTTACGGTCAACTATCATTTATGAAAAGTGAATATTAATCTTATTGTTTTATTTATTTAAATAATACAAAAATATGCATGGATACATGGAAAAACATCAGCATTTTGTAAGTTCTCAAGTATTTTAAGTTAGAAAAGGAAGCTGGTAATTATTAATTTCATAGCCTTTTCGAATTTGGCTGATTTCGATCCTGATGATTTTATTCATCAAATTTAAGGTTATCTATATGTCAAAATAGCAAATAAAATAAACGACATGCCGAAAACCCGGATATACGTCACAATCGATGACGCACACCAAGAAGGGTATTATTTCAACCATACTAGCTAAGTAGTCATCTAACCGAAAACCGTTCGGCGCGGTATACGCTCTCTGAACGAGAGATTTCATATGCGATGACGTCACGCCTGAAATTCGGAGAGGATCCCCGTTTGATGTTTATAATTTTTTTAGGCGACTTAGGAGTCTCGCTGACGTCTAATTTTTTGCACAGAGTAAAATAAAAAAAATATATGTAAATGAGCCCATTGCGCATCGTATTCTATCACGTATTCTATCACTTTCGCGTAAATTGTTATTATTTCAAATAGAACAACATATTTTTCTCTATATTTCTGAGTTCCACAACAACAGACGATTACAAAAATGTATAACACTTATAGTCCAAAGTCTCTAAAGCATTGGATTGTGAATTAGTGACAAATGTTGTATAAGATATTTCAATTTAAATAATGGTTTGTTCAAGCGAAAATGAAGAATTGAAATTTTTATAATGTGTGGTTGAGGTGACAATTCCGGAACCCAGCGAGTAGTATGTGAATTGTGGTTGTGGTGACAATTCCGGAACTCAGCGAGTAGTACGTGAATTGTGGAATGATAAATATCCAGATCGTTCTATTAGTCGATCCACTGTATCGAAAATAGAATTTTTTTTTAGAGAATTTGGTAAAGTGGGAGATAATTATAAAGGTCATTCTGCAAATGATTGTGACGAGCAGTTGGATTTGCTCTTAGCTGTTCGAAGAAAATCCACACATATCCAGTAGACAAATCGCGACGGAAAACTCATTTGAGTGAATCTAGTTATAAAATAATTAAAAAAAAGTTTCACCCGTACAAAGTTTATATTAGGTCATAAACTCAACGATGATGATTTTGATCGAAGGATGGAATTTTTGTGAAGTGATTATAGAGCGATGTAATAATGATCCAGAATTTGTAGGGCGTGTAGTATTTTCAGATGAAGCAACATTTTGTTCAAGTGGTACTATCAATAGGCAAAACTGTAGATACTGGTCGGACAGACACAAGTTAGTGTTTGGGCAGGAATTGTAGAAAGGATAGAAAATGATATTATTCGAGCCATTGCTGCGTTATATCCAGACAATAAGAATCCAAACATGCCTAGCAATTTGATATGGTTTCAACAGGACGGCACCACTACATTATGCGCTAATAGTGCGTGATTATTTAGATACTATTTTTCCCAACAGGTAGGTAGGAGATAGAGTGGCCAGCAAGATCTCCTGATGTAGCCCCCCTTGATTTTTTACTTTTGGGGTTATCTCAAATCTAAAGTCTACTTCAATAGGCCTAAGAATATCGAAGATTTAAAAGAGAGAATTCTTTATGCGATTAGACTCATTCGCCGGGAAACATTAAATAAAGTGTTGGGAGGAATTTAGAAACCGTCTTGGTTATTACCAGATAGTCAACGGCACGCACTTTGAGCATTTGATTCAATTTTTTAATGTGTTTTCCTAATTATATAAAATAATAAACACTAAAAATTTATTAGTCCAGTCCTTGCAATGAAATTTTATGATTAAAAATTTCTGATACAACATTTGTCACTAATTCACAAACCAATGCTTTGGACTATGAGTATTATATATTTTTGTAGTCGTCTGTTGTGAAATTCAAAAATATAGAGAAAAATATGCTGTTCTATATAAAAAAATAACAATTACGCGAAAGTGGAGACGTCATTCGTACATCCAATGATAGAGTACGATGCGCAATTGAAAATAAGAATTGACCTGTACAAGCGTTTTGTTATAATAGCTTTAGACAAAAAAAAATTGAATTTATTCCAACCTAATCGTCCTCACTGTATATTATACTTTTTTTTTGTAACTTGAGTGGGTCACTTACCCGCGGGTCATAGAATACCAACCCCTGATCTACAGGGTGTTACAAAATTTCGTATGAAAATGTTTTAATGTCACTTGTTTAATAATAACCTTGATGAATCAGCCTACAATGTATGAAAATATCAATTGGCCGTTTTTTAGAAACAAAATATATCTTGAAACTGGAAATACTTGGTGTACCAGTTTAAACTTCATTTTTATTTATGAGTAATAGAAAGAAATGCACCTACGTTTTTAAGATCGCTTTAAATATAAAATTTTAGACATCACCTACCATAATCTGTAACGAATAAATAGTGCTAAAATAATTCTTAACTAGTTAGCTAAATAAAATTGGCCAAAAATATTGAAATTTACCATAAATGGTTTTGCAGAGCACAAAGTAAATACAATTATAGTTTGTCAAATTTATCTAAAGTTTTAATGTCACTTGTTTAATAATAATCTTGATGAATCAGCCTACAATGTATGAAAAGATCAATTGGCAGTTTTTTAGAAACAAAATATATTTTGAAACTGGAAATACTTGGTGTACCAGTTTAAACTTCAAGATTTCATTTTTATTTATGAGTAATAGACAGAAATGCACCTACGTTTTTAAGATCGCTTTAAATATAAAATTTTAGACATCACCTACCAAAATCTGTAACGAATAAATAGTGCTAAAATAAACCTTAACTAGTTAGCTAAATAAAATTGGCCAAAAATATTGAAATTTACCATAAGTGGTTTTGCAGAGCACAAAGTAAATACAATTATAGTTTGTCAAATTTATCTAAAGTTGTGAAAGGAATGCGTCCGAAAACATTCGATATATCCACGTTCAACTATAACAAAAACTAAAATGATAAGTACGTATGTCATGGATTTTCCCCAAACCGTGCAAAAACCATATTAGCACGTTCTCCGAACGAACTCAAAAATTGAAGATTTATCGATCGACCCGTTGCTATACAACAAACTGACTTTCTATTGGCAAGCGCGTGCGTTTTTTCTTTCCTCTCACTTCGACTATTGATTTTTTAATTTTATTTGGCACCATAAACTTTTGTATTTTGTGTATAGTATTAGTTAGGGTGGCGGATTCTCGTGTGAATAATGTCAGTTTTTGACGTTTCAAGAACCCATTGCAAGGGACAGCCAAAATTTTTTTTTTATGGGATCGCTCAAAATTTTTCAAAATGTCAAAATTTGAATTCCTAATTTTTTTTCTCGTTATGGTATAATTTTTAGAATTTCTGGAAGTTTCAGTTCAAAATTTAAATTTTGGAAGGTCACTCATAATTTTTTCCTATAGGACATGTCCACGACAGTTGACCATACTCCTGTGGTAAAACAATAAAAACAATAGACGATGAAAAATTATCAAACAACTATTAACCTATATTGTATATTATTAAATATGCAAGCTCAACAATTAAAATAACTTTAAAAGTACACTGAAGCAAAACCAACTAAACTCAAACTCTCAAACACGGTTATAAATCAGCATAACCTCACTATTAAGTACCACGTGTTCTGAACGCTCTGTTTATTCTTTAACCGCCGAGTTCTTGTCAAAATAGCTTGTGACGTCACATTGACATGTCCTATTGCATTACTTTAGATTTTTTCGAGCGACCTTTTAAAATTCATATTGAAATTTCATATATTTTTTTCTTTTGTTTAGTAAAATAATAATCGATATAAATACACCACGAGATGAACTAAAAATCAAACAAAATACTGAAATAAATGTTAATGAACCTCAATCGAATACATCATTGAGGAATATTTAAATAAACTTCTTGTAAATTCTAAAACCAAATTTTAAATTTTCACAGGTATTTAACTTTACCTTCTCTACAATTTGTAAAATATGAAGATGAACTGCAGAGAGTATAATTAAGTAGTCAAAGAAAATAATAAGTTACATCCCAATGCAAATAAAATGAATATAATACGTACTTTAAATAAATAATGAATGATATTATTGTGGGTAAAACTAAAACTTGAAGATATTTAACATTTGGTTTAAGAATTTTATTTAAATATTGTTAAAATGATGTTGTTGATAGAATAAAATTGTTGAGGTTCAAAAAAATTATATTTTCAATACTTTGTATGATTTTTAATTCATCTCGTGGAGTCTTTTTATCCATTATTTCACCTAAGTAATGCACTATTAAATTTAAAAAAAGTATGAGCGACCTTTCAAAATTTTAATTCTGAACTTCAACTATCAGAAAATGATTTTTTTGGTCCATAAAATTACGAGAACGAAAAAAACAATAAAAAAAGAACACGATTTTAGACATTATGAAAAATTTGGAGCGACCTCTTCAATTTTTTTTTGAGCTGTCCTTTGGAGTGGGTTCTCAATCATCAAATACTGTTATTTTTTCACACAAGACTATACCACCCTACTATAACTTAAATTATTTGTGATTTTGATTTTTGAATAATGCATGTTTTGTGTTTGTTCAAAATTCATCAATATACTCTTGGAAAATCACTTCATAGCCAAACTAAAGAGGTGATTGCTAATGTTTATAGGTAGGTGATAATATTAATAACTATGTATATAATAATCAATAATAGTAATAATTATAAATATTTGAAGTAACCATAAAATAATTTGGAATGCTGACAGGAATGGAACATAATTAAATGTCGAGCCAGTTATATACAGGGTGGTCCGTAAGTAATGGACCAAAGTGAAATGGAAGATTCTTGGCCTGAAAATATTACAATCTGACGCAACTCCCTTCAATTAAATATTGATAATAAAAAATATACAGGTTGGCAAAGTTGAGATGTCAAAAATGTTTTTTCTCAGTAAATTGGGGAAGATTTTGGATATACAAACGTAAAAATTTGAAAAAAGATGTATTTCCTAGAGGGCGCCACATAAGCTGTGTTGCTATGTGGTTGGTGTAACTGTGTACTTATTTATCGTTGACGGTATGCCTCTATTTATTGGAAAGTATTAAGATTATTTAGAATCTTCCATTTCACTTTGGACCATACTTACGGATCACTCTGTATATTTGGTTATTTGTTTATATAGAGTTTGCGAAGAAGAAATGATCCTGAGGATACTGATGAATATGATGAGCCAGGTATGTTTTGTGATGATTTTGAAGAATTCCATATCCATATTCAATTCAAGTAAGATTTTTAACCATTTCTTTTTAACAAATACCGTATTTTGAAAAATACCTTACAATCATAAAATGGTTTTAATAAAATACACATATTGGCCCCTTAATGATATTGCATAACCTGATAGGTTTGCCAAACTATAAATGCATTGAAACTATTCAAGTTTGTCAACAAAGATTTCAAAATCTACTTTATCGAAGTTTACTCTACGTTGAATTTGTGATGTTTTACGAACTTTTACAATTTTTGATTTTCAATTATCTTTTTCGGTATAACACACTTTTTGCCTAGTTCTAAGTGGTCTTGTTGGTAAGGACGTTGGTAAAGACGTACCTGGTTTGGTAGCAATAGCTCTCACTTTAGAGGCTGGTTCTTCATCTTCATCTTCTGATACAGTTAAATCGACAATGTCTCTTTTGCGGGATTCCTCAAGTTTCGGCACTTCAGCTGATTTATCCGTCGAGGAAGTTGCAGCAATATTTGAACTAACTATTTCTAAAAAATAACGATTACTTTTACTATAAATAAAATTAAAATATAACAATTATATTATACAGTGGCGCGGGACCATTAAACTTTAAAATCATGCACTGCCGATTGAACTTAACAATTAGTCCAGTAACTGAAGACCTGAAAATAGGCAAACCTATCAATATAATTGTCCAATAATTTTTTTGCTTGATTTGTAGGTCTTGACAGGTACTTCAAAGGGAGAAATAGTTCTCCAAGATTGCCCCTTAGCTAAGTGCCCAAAATGGCCCCTAACGCCCCCCAAAAAACGGTTTCCCTCCATTATCTCCCGAAATATGCAATTTGAAAAATTTTTTGTTCAGGTAAAAAGTGAAGGTCGTTAAATTATCTACAAAAATGGTCCCTATCATTATTTTCCAAAATGCAATAGTTTTCGATATAATCGCATCCAAACGTCCCCTCGCTTACGCAGCGTTACGCTACCGTCTATAAAATTAACTTGTAAACCGGCGGACAAATTCTTCCATAACTCGGTCAAAAATCAATATTTTTCGATGATTTAAAGTTCATTGTAATGGGAATATCCGTAGGTATCAATATGTGTACATTAAACCCCGTTCTCGCCCGTCGAGGACATTGCAAAAAGTGGCCAATGTTATTTTTCCCCAATATTTTGGCCTCTTCCATTAAATAGTCATTGACATTTTATTTATTTTAAATGGTTTATTATTTATTGTTTATTTTATTGTTTTTTCAAATGGGGTCTGGGGAGGTCCTGAATGTTCCTGGAAATTTTTTTTCAGTATCTTTGTGGCGTTTCAATAAAAAGTTTCATTTATTTGCATTTTTCAGTCGTTTTCGGAGTTCTCACAAATCTTGTAAACAAGCGAAAATAAAGAACTAATGTTCAATTATTTTGTTATTAAATGCACACCATTTGAAAGCTTACTATGTCTACTCTCTGAACCAATATTTTTATTCGGAATACAATGCACTCATTTTCCAGGGACCGGGAAAATTTTAAAGATTTGTGAGAACTCCGAAAACGACTGAAAAATGCAAATAAATAAATAAACTTTTTATTGAAACGCCACAAAGATACTGAAAAAAAATTTTCAGGAACATACTAGTATTTACAAAAAATATTACACATTACACAATTGTTTTAAAGCACGTTAAAGAGAGACTTGAAATACCGTGCTTTCTACAATTGTACGGCTTTGCGTATGAGGTTTGCTTTCTGTAAACTCAAGAGAGTGAGTGAGAGATTAATTGAAGCACAATTTTGGTATTTGCGAGACGGTGTGTTTTTGGATTTTTGTATAAAAAGAGCGAGTGGCTAACTTGAGATAGGTCGACCCCCAGGTGGGGTAGAGCAATGGGTCTACCAAAGAGCCCAAATTCGGTATTACACCGTTTTGGCGCAATCGGAATAACGGATATTTTTTGTGGGGGACGCGCATCACCCAAAGAATTTTTTAAATAATTGAACAAAATCATTCGGTTGTAATAATTCTCACAGAATTAAAATTTGGTAATAGTTACTTTTGATTGAAGAAATTTTTTAGTTCTGATGGATGACTGGTGGGCTCTAGAAAGGACAGAGTCCTAGAAATGACTTTTTTAAGATACTGATGACTTGAGTCCCTTTAGTACGTTCTTCTTGGTAAAAACAATTATAGTTGTTTTTGCAGTTAGTTCACTGGAATAGAAATTTATTGAAGATGCCTGGGGGCGAATGAGAGATAACCCATGCGATGCAGTTGATAGTTCATATTTTCTTAGCACTAAAACTGTGGAATTTTAACGGTCTGTCCTGGTGGTGGAAAGTGCTGCAGAAAGAACAAAATACAGACTGAGTAGTGAGGGAATCATTAAAAAACATCAGATAACCTAGGACATGCCACAAGATGGTATGATGAAAAAGTATAATTTTTCAAAGAAATTAGTAACGGAATTAAGCAACAAAAAGGAATGGGATCTAAATACCATTACCACCTGGGGTAAAGATGTCGGCTTCTAGCCACCGACTCAGGGGACTAGCAGAGAAGGACTAGCAAACCTTCGAGGATGCTTCTCCCAAGACCGTCTGTGTACCTTCACGTGGTGGCCCTGTTTACACAGAACACAGCGGATCGAACCAACCTTAATCCAAGGTGTGAGATACCGTGCCGAAAGATGAATGGCACTAGGGTCAAATAGTGTCACGAACGGTTCCTCTAGGGAACCGGCCGAGACCCTAGTAGTAACCTAGCCTTAAACCTGTGCAGGGGGCACCGCAGGGTTGGACACACCCCTTCCCTCTTACTCGAGGGCCTCAATTGGAACCAAACAAAAATAAAAAAAATCAGATGAAGGCGGGAAGTCTGAGTCAGAGAGTATGCTCTCAGATGAAGACAGGACCATCGTCGGAAGCGAAAGTGACGCATCAGTGGGAACAACCGGAACCACTGAAACGATCACAAAACAGATCGCTGGGCTTGGAGAAGTCCAGCAAGAAAGGAAAACCTCGGGAGCCTTCAAAAGAAGGCAGACCAAGGCAAGAAAAGTGGCGGAAGGAACATAGACGCAGGAGGCTCCTAAGGAACATGAACCCAAAACCAAAATGGGGAAGAGAAACCGCTCGGAATCTCAGACCCCTCCAAAACCGCGACCGAGCAAAAAACCGAGGAGTGGACCCCCACAGACCGGTTCATACAGCAAGGTCACCAAGGGAACACGGATGGCAATTATTGACAAACGCCATCCGGAAATAACATTGAGCCAAGAACAAGCAGACTTGGTTCAAGACAAACTGGTGAACGCAATCGATGCCGCCCCCTCAGGCAGTGGCACGAACTTGCAGTTCATCAGGACCACGTTCAGCGGAGGCGTCTTGTGGCTGACCTGCGCAAACCAGGAGACAGCTGACTGGCTCAGGGGTGGTGCAGAGGGCCTGGAGGGTCTATGGGAAGGGGCGGCTTCAACAGCAGTGGAAGCCAAGGATCTCCCAAGACGACCCAGGGTCATTGTATTTATCCCTGGACCAGCAGATCAGGAGGAAAAAGTGCGAGAGCGCTTGGGGAAGCAAAATGCCAACCTAAGGGTGAACAGCTGGCTCCTCCTGAGTCGGAAAGTAGAAGAAAAAGGCCAAATCCTGGCCTATTCCATCGACGAGGTTTCCCATGGGGCCTTGGTGGCTAACCGGTTTAAAGCTTACTATAAACTTAACATGGTTACTTTCAGGGTCCTGGGGGGGAGGCTCGTCGAGCGGTGAAATTCAGGGTACTTCAGGGGAACCTCCATCACAGTAAAGGGGCTTCGGCGGAACTTACTGTGATAAGAGGGAAGTATGAAGTGGCCCTTCTTCAAGAACCCTGGATTAACAGAGGTAAGATTATGGGACTGAATGGCATTGGTGAGTTGATTTATGACAGAGCCTCTGACCACCCAAGAACATGCATAATTGTTAGGAAAGGTATAAAAGCCCTTTCGCTTTAAACTTTTTGTTGTAGGGACATACTGGGGCAAGGAAATGGGTCTAGAGAAGTAATTCTCGCATCGGCCTATCTTCCTTACGATGACCCCAGACAACCACCAACCAGGGAAATCGAAGAACTGGTCAAGTACTCCAGGAAGAAGGGTGTGCAGCTGATCATTGCGTGCGATGCCAACTCACACAATCTCAACTGGGGAAGCACCAACACCAACAAAAGAGATGAGTCATTACTAGAATTTATTACGGCTAACAATCTGAAGCAGAGGGGGCCTTTATGGTTGCCAGACGCACTTACGGCACTGAATGGGGACTTAGACCCAGCATGGTACACTGGCTGTACAAAATGGTTGTCATTCCCAGGATCACATATGCATCTCTGGTATGGTGGCCAAAGATCAGACAATCCTCTGCTATGCTAAAACTAAGCAAGGTCCAAAGACTTGCATGCATTGGCATTACAGGGGCAATGAGGACTACTCCTACAGCGGCGCTGGAGACAATGCTAGACCTTCTTCCGCTACATTGTGTCATAATGTGTGAAGCAAGGGCAGCACTAACCCGACTGGAAAAAGCATCAGACCATGACGTGGCACATGGAAGAGGACACACAGAGATAAGGCATGTGGATGATGACATTTTCAAAATGCCAACAGACCACAAGACCACCAAATATATCTTTCGCAAGAACTTCGAGATTGTCATCAAAGATCGAAAGGAGCTTGAGGAAGAGAACGCACCACCACTTAGTAGAGCGAATGAACTGATCTGGTATACAGACGGATCAAAAAATGAACTCGGCACCGGAGCGGGCATATACAGCAAGACGAGCAAATATGAAGGGATCGTCTCGCTTGGCAAATACGCTTCTGTATTTCAAGCAGAGGTCTATGCAATACTTGCATGTGCAAGGGCTAATAATATGAGAGCCTACAACAACAGGCAGATCAGGATCTACAGTGACAGTCAAGCCGCCCTTAAAGCACTTCAGAGCTATAGGGTGACATCTCGGCTAGTATGGGAATGCGGCGAAGAACTTAGAAGACTGGCGACTCGGAACAGTGTAACACTGGAGTGGGTCCCAGGTCATAAAGGAATCGCAGGCAATGAAAAAGCTGACGAACTCGCAAGAGTAGGATCGTCAACTCTGATGAACGGACCGGAACCTGCTGTGGGCATCCACAGATGCTTAACGAGGTCATAGTTAAAAGGGTGGTTGAAAGAACAACACAATAAACACTGGAAGAATACGACCAGGCAAATACATGGGAAGAAATTCATAAAAGAACCATCAGAAAAAGTAGCGAAAGAACTGTTCTCAATGAGCAGGAACAAACTACGCACCATAACGGGGCTACTTACGGGACACTTTTCCACAAAGGAGCACCTAAACAAAATAGGGCTGTACAACGGAGACCTTACATGCAGAAGATGCAAAAAGTATACCGAAACAGCTCTGAATATACTATGCAACTGTGAGTCGCTGGACCACAGAAGGCAGAAACTGTATGGTAGACCCCAAATGACTCCAGAAGACTTTTACAACCAACCAGCAAAGAACCTGTCTGAGCTAATACAGGGAACGGAATGGCTGAATAGGTTGTAGTCAGAACACTAGGAGTATCCACAATAAGCCCAGGAGGCTGAGGTGGTACCGGCGAAGGGACGGCTCCTTAGAAAAAAAATACCATTACCAGACTTGGAAAGAATACCATTCAATGGTACACCGATAGCTCAAAAGCAATAGAAAGAAATGGTGAAGGAGTGTACAGGCCAAGAACCAAACACTCTGAAAGCTTGAGAAAAGTATCTTCCAAGCAGACATTCACGACATAAGAAAGTGTGAAAGTGTTTTGCTTACCGATGTCATCTCCTATAATTTCTATTGAATCATCAATGCCAATGACTGTGGGTTTATCTATTTTTATATTTTTCTTTTCGGGAGTTTGTATACACCAAGTGCCATCTTTATTTAGTTGAATTTCATTGCATTCCGATGAAAGAAGCGAAGAGCACAACACTTCCGTAAAGTATCTGAAATGCAAAGTAGAGGATGTACAAAGGTTAGTTTAGAAGACGAAATTCATCAATTCTCATAAAACTATGAGTATCATACTAGAGCGCGTGTCCAACCAATATTTTTACTAATAAGACCTCAATGTTTATTCTGTTAAATTGACTATTTCTCTGTTGTTACTAAAAGTGACGTTTGGTTGTTGATAAAGTATGACACTCCATAATAAGTAAGCTTTTGTTCATCTAGTGATAACTAACTTTATCGTGTTTTAGCTTTATACGGTAGTTATGTTGCGTGTCACCAAGTATCTAGATATTATAGAAAAACAGCTAGTGGGATAAGTTTTGTCAGAAGAATCTGACAATCTAGACTGCATATATAACAAGTCACCGATAAACCAACATGGTGCGACTGCTGTTCGCTTGACGCTAGTCGGACAGGATCGGAATGAAATTACTTCCAAGCATTTGTAAAACAGGAAATTATTCATCACATTATTTGAAAATGCATTTATAATAGGTTATACTTATGAATAAAGATAATTCGAAGTGATGTATTGAGAGAGTTTTGTTTCTCACGTTGAAAACGAAATGAATATGACCTACAAATTATACAATTGTTAATTATTTATCAAATATTTATCCAAATTTTTGTAATTTCTATCATTAAATTTTTTGTATAGAAATTTCTTATACACGCATCGTGTAGTCCCTACGGCATTAGATTTTATGCATTATAGTTTGCTTCCACTACAAGATTCATATACCTAGGTGCCAAAAAGTTGATAATTCAAATATAAATTTTTTTTTCCATTTTCGATAAGATTCACGATTCTCGTTTCAATGGCAGTCAAACACAAATGACGCAGCAGTCTATTAATAGAGAGCAGTTGACAGCAGCGTTGCAGGTAAAGCAAACTAGCATTGTATGAGAATAAAAAATGTGGCTTACCCATCAATAACCAGATTATCATAAAGAGCAGGTTTATCACAAACTGGACAATTCCAAGTCGGTTTCCTTTCATTCATTTGTAAAAAGAGAGAAGCGTCAAAACATTGCAAATGGCCACAAGTCATTGGGCGACACGGCGTCGACATTCTCATCTTACCCAACGGACACATCAATGATACTCTTAACGATGTGGTAGCTATTTCATCTCCATCATCGTTCAGTTTTTCTTTAACTAAAATTAAACATTCAATAGAATATAATTATTAAGACTGTCCAATAAACAAATAAAGTGATTACATAATATGTTAATTGTTCAAGACAATTGATAAAATTACTGAAATATCCCATGTTTATAAGCCACTGCCAAAAGTCTAGTACAAAGGAAGGGACATTTTTCAGATCTTTTTACTTATATCTATGTACCTATATAACACTCACTTATCGCTCTAGTATGATCCGAATTCTTTATTCCTTTTAATTTCAATCTTTGTAATAAATCCATTGAACTCAACTTGTGTACCAATGATACGCTGATAGCGTAACCGCGTCCATAATCTGCAGCCCATGAAACAGTTATTGTATTGGCTACAGTCGGACTCAATTTTACCATTTGCGTTATATTAACAGGACGCGGGGGCCGTTTCGGTTCAACCCCGGGTTTATTAGTTGGAATAGGGTTCTGTAAAAAATAAAGTATATGAATATATGAAAGCAAAATGAATTCTTAAAAAAATTAGTTTTCAACTATTTATAACTAAACACCCACACATGAACAGACTTTACTCTTTATTAGTTTTAATGCAGGTTTCATATTTATTTGTCGACACAAACTACTACATCCCACGTCCTTTTAAATAGGTTCATCTGTTTCATACTTTGTATACTTATATACAATATTTATTTTCAAATATTGTAGTAACTACCATGTCATTTAATTCCCAAGGATGCAAAATACGTCCAAGCATCCTGTTTTTATTTTAAGTAAAATCATTTCACATATTTTTCCACTAATTCGTTTCCAGATTTTCTCATTCTTCCCAAAAAAATCTTATATACCATCATATTTCAAGTGCCTCGATATTCCTTCGTTCTGGCTATCCCAATATTTCACTGTCCTATTTTTCTGTTTTTTGTATTTAGTTTTCCTGTCACTAATTCTCGCTCGTTATCCTCAAATTTTTCTTTCCACATTCATTTTTTGTCTATTTACTGCGTTAGTTAATAAGAAAACCTATATCTTCTGTACATTCCTTGTGGTTTATTCAATATTTTGTTTTGATGAGAAATTAAACCGAAATCTAAACGGACTCCTCTATCAATAACAACCTTGAACGATTAAATGAAACAATTTAAATTTGTACTATACAGTAAAATCCTGATTATCTGGATAATCGTTTTGAAAGTCAGATCAAATAATATTTAAATTTAAATCAATTTTTATTATGTAATGAGTTTTGGATAACATAATAGTTGGGTAATTTTAAATTTTTTACTTGTTATTGATCATTGAGATAATGAATCACATATTTTCATTGCGGCCAAGCCCCTGTTGCTCTTCAGTTGTAACAACTGTATGGGATCCGATTTGTACTGTCTTTCAAACCACATTTTCGCGTGAAATTTTATTTCTTTTAAAAGTTTTTACCCTTTCAAGAGTAGAAAAATATCTCTCAACACTGGATGTAGTAACAGGTAAAGTAGAAAGAATATCCAGTAAATTATGAAGAGCATAGTACTCGTATATTAAGTATTAAAAACGGTAAGGGTTGTTTACCGGTCGACAGCAATGTTTGGATTTTGCTGGAGACCGGTATTACCCTAAACTGAAAATTTGAAACTAACCTGCGAAAACGAATTGTTTCTCTTATTTTGTTTAGAATGTATAAGCGTTTAAAATGTGTCAAATTAGCCTGGGATACCCT
This sequence comes from Galerucella pusilla, assembly GCA_910591695.1. Classification (NCBI taxonomy): domain Eukaryota; kingdom Metazoa; phylum Arthropoda; class Insecta; order Coleoptera; family Chrysomelidae; genus Galerucella; species Galerucella pusilla. The sequence continues at coordinate 29,519 of CAJUYI010002658.1, read as the reverse complement.
GTATTATGAGATATATCCAATATACTGTTCAATATATCGACCATCGGCCGTACCTGGGGAATGTCACCCAGGGTTATTGCCTGGATCTACACTGCCATCATCAGACCTATGCTAACGTACGGCGCGATTGCCTGGGGAGTTGAACAAACCAGCTGACAGCAAATCCGCATCTTCACGGATGGCTCTAAAACCAATATGGGCTCAGGATGTGGAATTCCCTCCAAATCTCTGAATCTAAACTTTAAATGGGTGATGGGCTGTAATGTCAGCGTTGCACAAACAGAGCTCACTGCTATCTACATCGCTGCAAAAGAGATTACCAAAAGAAACACCACAGGTAATAAAATTCACATCCTTACGGATAGTAGAGAAGCACTACTAGCCCTGAACAGACCACGTATCACACCATGCCTAGTACTGGAGTGTCACCTGTCCCTGATCGAAGCCTGTAGCAACAACGAAGTCACTCTAGGCTGGATCAAGGGCCACAGTAAATCGAAAGGTAACCACATTGCCGACTCACTAGCCAGGAAAGCAGCCTCCCAAAAACTCTTGGGACCTAGCACTTTCAATGGTCTGTCGGCGTCGGCTATTATTGACCTAATAAAGGAACACTCCCTTGAAAAGTTTAAGGGTCGATGGGACGATGCAGAAGGTTGCAGGCTTGCCAAGGAACTGCAGCAGTATCCGGACAGCCACTTGTATTCTGACCGGTCACTGCCACCTAAGAAAACACCTCTACAGACTGGGTCTGTCTGACACTTCACTTTGTAGAGGATGTGAACAGGAAGATGAGACTGACGAACACATTCTTGTGAATGTCCGACACTCTCTCAATTTAGGTTTTCTGTATTCGGTGAGTACAGGCTAACACAAGACAGCATGAGGGAGCTTACTTCCGGCGACGTTATCGCCTACTTCAAACAAGTAGGCTGGATGACCAGCTAGAAGAAAGTCTGAACCTCAAAAGGATGCACAATGGGCTAATTGTGCTGTGGGGTCAGCCACCCTTCAGATACAGATATCGACCATATTCAATCAGTTATTATTTATAAATCTTATTGTGTCGCATGCTTACTATACTTCAATTGGGGTAGATGTAAAGCTCAAGGATTTAGAATCTTCTCAATTAGAAGACAGTATTAATCTCGGCCGATCGTTCTCTCCAGTGTACTAGTATTACTTAGTCGCAGAAAATATAAATTTTTCGGAATATATTTTTATACCACAAATTTTACTCCAACTTAAACTATAATTAGAAAATATTTTGAAACATAAAATATGGCATATCAAAGTTATATTTTTTCTTATGGAACTTCCCATATTTTATTGCATTTTCTGAAAAATATGATACTCCTTCATAATGGTTCCCTATACCTAAATACAGAGGGTTCCGAGTTATGTTGACTTTTTTTAAAATGTGAACATTTCGAAAAAAATTAATAACTCATTGATATAACAAATTCTAGCAAATTTTCTCTTACATCTAAATAGTTGGACATTTCACGATTGAGAACTGAATATTTCTTTATAGGGTGTTCAGAATTTTCAGTTTCATTATTAGATCATTCAATGTGCAGTATCAGGCTTATTTTAAATGGAACACCCTGTTTTTTAATAATTCATCATATTCAAAAAAATGTTGCACTTTTCGTGCAATATACAATTTTCTTAAATTTTATACTAAATCGATTTTAAAACATCTGCAATTCTCTCTAAATTCCAAGCTAATGATCTTGGAATAGTTGTTTTGAAAAAACTAAATAGATCACCCTCTATATTTAGGTATTGGGAACCATTATGAAGGAGTATCATATTTTTCAGCGGCAATCAGAAAATGCAATGAATTATGGGAAGTTCCATAAGAAAAAATACAACTTTGATATGCCACATTTATTGGAACACCCTGTATATTTCAAAATATTTTCAAATTATAGTTTCAGTTGGAGTAAAATTTGTGGTATAAAAATATATTCCGAAAAATTTATATTTTCTGCAATATTTGTCCGGTCCGGGCTTTTGCCGAACTCTGTATAATTTTCAATAGAGCTCTTAACGTACGAAGTTTTAGGTACCTGGATGATATTTGCGATGTTGTATAATTCTTGTCCCGTCATGAGTATATAGTTTAAAATTTTCACTAATAGTGAGATTATTTTGGGAGGAACATTTTTTTATAGAATATTGTTGATTTTATCTCTTTCCAGATCAGCTTTGATTTCAAGTAAGAATGGTATAAATATCTTTAGAAGTGAGAGATTTCGGTGGCAGTATTTATTTCGAATGCACAAATCTCACTGCTTCCCTCATTTTATTAATATGTTGTTCACTATTTGGCATTTTGTTAGTAAAATTTGGTTGAAACTGTTCTCCGAAAGTTTGAGCGATTTCTTTTTGGTCCGTTATGAAGAGACCGTCTTTATCTCGATGCTCATTTTTGTCTTTGTTCGTAACTTTTTTTAGAGCCGTTCAGATGTTTCTGTTGTCGGATGTTTTCGAGATAGTTACTCCATTTTTCGTTTCTATGGTTGTTGAAATCGTTGTGAATTTCTTTTTGTAGGTTTAGCATGCCGTCTTGGAATTGCTTCTCCCGTGTTATTTGCCAGGTTTTTCTTAGTTTGTTTTTTTTGTTTTATTTTGTCAAGCATTTCCTCTGGGAGTTTGTCGGTTTTGTTGTTGTGGTTTCGTTTCTGGCTTTTATAATGTTTTTTTTCCAGTTCCGAGAGTATATATCTTAAATCTTCCCTGGACTACGAAAAACATTTCGAAACCAAAATCAGCGAAATCGGCCTAGCCGTTCTCGAGTTTCAGCGAGACAAATGAACAGCAATTCGGTTTTATATATATAGAGATTATTAAAAACTTGATAAAATTAAAACCTTTAACAGGTGCGATATACTTACTGGTAATGGACACAGCTTATTATTAACTTTGACTATAACATTCGGTGGAAAATAATCGTCTTGTTCACAACTAGTTTCCAAAAGACAAAACCGCATCTGTACTTGTTTTACATAGTCACATTTCACACCAGGTCTAATGTCTCGGCTACTGGCTACGTCCGTTGCTTGTTGTGGAGTTAAATGAAAATAAAAAGTTCCTTCTTGCATCCTGAAAACATACATAAAGAATAGAAATTTAGTACCTTTCACAATAAAAGGAAAGCAACAAAATATGAACTGGTTATAATCCAGTGTTGCCGATGCAAAAATGAAAATTACCCGAACTTACTATTCAAATTATCAGAATTTGTCAAAATTAGCAAAAGGACACATTGTTTATCTAAATACCTACCCCTGTCAATATGGAAAATCCCCATAAACAATAGCCATTTTATAATATATCCCTTCTACAAAATATTCGAAAAACTATTGGATCCAAATTAGTGAAATTGTCTAAAAATCGGATAATCATTCTCGCATTGACAAGTTGACAACACTGATACAAAATGAATAAAATGATGTATGTTGATGAAATCACTCGGTCATATTATTTCGATTGTATTTAACAATTACTAATGGACAATCGTTAACATTGACTCTTGATTGGCTGCTTGCGATGACCTTATTTTAGTTCGCATATTTTCCGGGGCTCATGTTTGGTTCTGACAACTGTACTTCTAGGCCCCTACCTACACACATGCCAATTTTAATTCCAATCTGCAGGGAACAATTTGCAAGACCCGGCAGATTGCCTCGTGTATAGGGAGTGTATGTTGGCACATTGAAAAGGGACAATTTATAATTTGTCGATTGGCTGGGGCACCCAATAAATTTTTCGTTTTCGATCCCTGCATGCCCCATTGACGTCAGTGCAGGTGGTAGGTTTGGCGCAACAGATTTGTTCGAGTTTGATGTGGGTTTGTTATACTTATCGTTTTATTGTTATTACAAATAATGTTGGGTGTAGAAAAAGAATCGAAATTATAGATCTTTACAGGTGGTACGTTTGGCGCAACAGGTTCGTTCGAGTTTGCTCTTCAAGATCACACAACTTCAATAATATATTTTATTTAAAAAAATAATTAAAAATCTCTCATTTATGTCTGAAAACAACATTGATTGTGATGAAAAATTGTATCTCGTGGAAAAGTGTGCCACCTATTAAAGCAGACTATTTGCTGGGTCCCGCAAATTGTTCACTGTAGATTGGAATTAAAGTTACCGTGTGTTCAAGGGCTTTAAGCGAACTGAGCGGAAATGTTGGGTAAGGAAGTAGTGGCTTACCAGGAAAGGAATTTAAAGACCCAGTGCCACGACTGGAAATCGCTTTAAATCTAGCAAAGAGAGCCATAGATAACATAACACTGATAGATGGGAATCTGACCCGTGGCGCTTCATATGACGAATTAATTTTACCAGTGGCGCCATCTTACAGGTCGGAAATGAAACTCTAACACATTTGACATGGTTGTGATCTCCGCTAACAGTGGAAAAAGAAGATTCCTGTAATTTTACAGTTTTTCGCGGCTGGCGCCATATTCAAAATTACTGTGATTATATCTATTTTTATTGCAAATTGGCAATATATGGTCCATTTTTTGAAATTTCATTCAAAGTAACTCAACATTTTAATTGATATCACAATAATAACAATCAAATAAGTAGTCAAGTTAAATTAAATGAAATGTCAAAAAATGGACCACATAATGCCTGGAGTGGGAAAAATAAAGCAACAATCATCAAGTTTATATATTTTATTTAAAATAAGAAGTACACAGCAAATAAAACGTCATTTACATCTTTTAATGACAAACAGGAAGAACAATAAATGTAGTAAATTATTTTGAATCGCATACGGTTTAAGGTAGAACGATTTTTCAAGGTAAGAAGCATTGATAAGTTTTTAATGATTAACAGTGATCAGGGAAAGACGCAAAGAACAACAAATAGTGGAACAGTGACCCTCTCACCGTTATTGTTGAAATACAGAAAAAGATGCATATTGAGGAGTACAAAAATAGTTAAATAATACATAATGAAGTTAAAAAATCACAAACATTCAATAAAAATCAATAATCACTAAAATAGGAGAAGGAGGTATCGTTTTCAAACAAATTACTTTTAGTAAATACATAATACACAAATATGAGAAGATAATGAAAAAATGGGCTAAAGAGGAAAATTAAACTAAAAAGTACCAATAAAATAATGAATATAAGTACAAGGAACATAAAAAGGAAAATTTATACTGACATGTCTTTTAAATGATATTGACAAAAGACTGATCATCAATCTGATCTATTTCAAAATAACTCATAATGATCTCCTTTCCGGTCTCTTACAGCGTTCAAGATATTTATTATGGGCCATTTGAAATAGACCATCCCTGTTAATCATTCTCATGTCAATACCCTTAAAAACGCGGTTCACTTCCTTAATATAATTAAAAATTACAATGTTTATAATTATATTAAGCAAGTGATCCTGCCTGTCCCCTGATGAGTGTTCGTCACACAATACCTGTCCTCCTCCCCCAGCTTACTGACCTGGATCTTTAAATGTGTGAAAATGTGTTCATTTACACCTGGTAAAAAGGATACACTATTCAGGATTTTGTTTAAAGATTTCCGGGATGGTAAGCTGAAAAACTTGGACAGGAAGCGATATGCTCGGGCGCTTTTCTTGTACAATGACAGTGCAAACAATTTGTCATCTTGGCAGAACCTTCGCCCCTTGGGCTTCATACGCAAATTTTTCAGATTTGATTCAAAAAAATTGAGGGCCACTTTCGAGTAATTACCCAAGATGTTCACTAACCCTTCCTTTTCAGTAACTAGTTTCACAAAATGTTTTATATCTTTTTGGTCAACATTTTTTGCTCTAAGGCGCTTTATGAGGGTCACTGTCTTGTAAAAATCTTTTTTTGTTGATGCCTCGGCTTCTGAAAATAAAGAAAGTAATTTGAGTTAACTGTTAAATGTACTCATTTCAAAGATATTTTTTAAGAATAACATTGTTTCGTACAAATAAAAAAATAGTTTTATCTATCAGCAACTGTTTCTGTGGGCAGATCGGCAGATGTATATTGAAGAAAACATGAAACACATCCATTTCTAGTTCGTTTATGATTATGACTTGGTTATGACTATCATAACTAATATATTATATTATCTAATTAAATTTGGATATTTTTATTCATATAGCTCACACATATATGATTGTAAACATTTAGGTAGGTACATATTTATTTCTTGAAACTACTCACCTTTGAAAAATGTTTGTACCTTCCTTCGAGAAATTCTTTTTTTTCACTTCTGGGAGGTGGAGCATACATATTTGCAGTATCTGTAGACAATTTAATCATTTACTAATATAGTACTATAAAACATGTTATTTAGTTTGTTTTTTATGGAAACTAAACAAATCAAATAATATAACAAAAGACACATAGGTATAGAAGATATTTTACTTGAAACATACCATTATTTGATAATGGCTTGATGCTCTGCAAAATGTCCTCCTCACACACCCGGCTCGTGGATGGAATAGCTGTAACATAAAAATTATGTTAATATTTCTTAGGTACATTGTATGACTGCCAAAATTATATCATAACGAGTTGCAAAAAACTCACCATTAATCAATTCCCTTGAATAGGTTTTGGTTGGTGTTGTCACCTTCCCAACTGGGGAATAAAAAACAGATTTTTTCTTCGCATCTACAGAAACTTTGTATAAGTTAAATTATATCAAACTTACAACAATAAATACCTTTATTTTGCTGAAGAGCTGTTACCTGTGAGGGTACCATAGTGGGAAACAAAAAATCAGATCCCTCCTTTGGATTGTAATCTAAAAAAACACTCTAATATAATAACATTCAATAAATATATGTACAAAAAAATTTACTTACCAGGCAAAAACAGGGATGGCAAAGAAAACCTTTTCAATACCATGCCCTCGCCTTTTTCTACTCTAACAAAGCAGACCTGGCCAAAGTGACGAGGGCATATTCTCCAATTTTTGTGCCCTGTTAAATCCAAAAGGAGGTTTCCACTTCTCTCCAGCCAAACCGAACGTTGTTCTTCATGGCTCGGAAGTTTAAAGCTGTATAAAAGTGTAACTACTTCAATATTTTGTCACTTTTCAGTTAATTAAACATGTTTTATATTATAAAAAAAAACTTACCGGGTGCACCTCACCGTACAGTCCTTAACTATACATTCTGTAGCCATTGTCTATATATAAAAAAGTCCACACTAAAGTAAATTAACACACCGACCTTAACAAAATATTATATATATACAAGAACTTACTACAAGAATTTACTACTGGCACAAAATTGACAAAATCGCCTACAACGTAGATAAGAGACACGTCTACAAACAAGTGGTTATTAGGTTAAGTTAAACAGTCGAAGTGGGTGGAAGCAGGTGGAAGTATCTTTCAACGGCGTTACAGTTCTCTTCATGTTCTTATTAAATCCGCAATTTTAGTATATTTCCGACCCCCTAGGTGGCGGTACCCTCGCTCGTTCGGAGATTCCCTACCCTGAAGAGAGCTATCTCAGATCAGATTGGACTGCAAAGCAAGAGCTTATAGAAATGAGAAACCAGGTTAAAGTCAAGCCAAGTCCCTCATCAAATCACCTTAAAAACTGAAAGCAGAGGTATTTCTGAACATGGACAAGAAGGATATGTAATGTATATAACCGGAATCCCTACTGGACACTACAGGATAAACTATTATATTAGCAGAATAGAAATAGTCGAAATATCGTGTCTGTGTCTAGAAGAAGAATCGGCGGAACACATTATGTGATGTGATGATGTAGATAGATTTTACCCTTCACAGATTATAAACATCCAGAGAAAGTTACACACATGGCGTGAAGTATCTTACTTACATCTACTCTCTGGTCCTGTAAAAGTTATGGCAATTATGGGATGCCCCATTGGCCGTGAAGCCAATGCTAGTGTACAGAAACGTGACGAAGTTCGAGCGCGCGATTGGTGCTTTTCTTAAAATTGTGTTTTTCAAATTGGTCTCCATCATATCACGAGAATTACCTACTTCAAATTTATACGATAGACTTAGTACATATAGACGCATAAAATGACCTATTATCATTGCAAAATTTCCAATATTTCTATTTTTTATAACAAAAACAACCAAAAAAACTTTTTTTTCCAGGAGGCTACCAAAATTCCAGTTTTTGGTATTTTCAATTGATAATAGAATAGCTGACAATAAACCGCTATTTTTTGCCGAAAATTTATACACTTACTCTTTAAATATATTCAAATAAATGAGAAAAACTCAGTCTCATCTTTTTACTGGTCGTTAAAAAATTTCCTAAAAATTTCCTAAAAAAACAGGCCGTCGACTGAGAGGACCCTCTAAAGGGATAATCTAACTTGGAATGAGAGACCATATTATCGCAGCGCATGGTTCTGAACAGAGTACTCGCATAAACCAAACCAACAAGAACCGACATGTAACAGACAGGTAACGAAGGCAGATTTATACAAGAAAATATTAATACTTATGTTACGAACCTCTGGTTACTTTGTGGAACTAAAGAAGAGGGTTTTAACAGATCTGCAAGTACATCATAAAATGGTAATCTTCTAAATTTAACGTCTGGGTGGATTGGGTAATTTCCGGCAAGTACATTTGGTTGTTGTTTAGCTGTAGAGTACTGTGGATATGGGGAATACATACTTTGCTGGTACATTTGCGTTTGACGGGTCTGAAATAGAATTGTTAATTAAATCAGTATTTATAAATGATAAATATAATTTAAACAATAACATTGAGTAATGTTGACAAAATGTCAACAACATAAACAATGAGTTAATTTATATACTATTGTCAAAATAAACCACAAGTCCGGCAAAATTACCGCATAGTATTAACACACAGTTCAGTGAACAGTAGGATTAAAAATGGTATTCTTTTTTGAAAAATTAAACCTCAATATTTTTCATACTTTTACTTCAACGTTTCGGTAGTGTTCCTGCTACATTTATCAAAGATAATCACATTTGTCCCTATCTGACACTTATAAAATTCGACCATAAAATACTTCTACCTAGAATTGTAACTACTATGTTGTCAGCAGTGACTACTGTTTTAACTGCCATCTGAAGTTTGGCCGCAGGAACTATAAAATTCAGCGGGAATTTCAAATATAAAATTGATGGAGAATTTTATCTTTTCGAAAAATAAATCGACTGTTTACCCAAAGAACATAAAATTCAGCTGCTTATGAAAATATATAAATTATAACTGATAATATTTCGCCAAATCTTGCATTAGAGCTGAACATAAGAGAATATTTGGCAAACTCTTGTTGATGCAAGATTTGGTAAAAATACTATAATACTATCAGTTATAATTTATATGTTTTCATAAATGCTGCATTTTGTGTTCTTTTGGTAAAAAGTCAATTTATTTCAAAAAAACTTGCAGCAAAGTGAGAGTTAAGGCAACATAATGCAACATTTTTGCAGAAGGTAAAGTTTGCAATATATAATTTTTGTGTCTAGGAAAAAGTATACGGTGAACGACGAATACTTTAAATAAAAATACTTTGTGGAATTAAATATTTATTTAGTGATAATAACAAAATTTTTAACACACATACCTAGACATAACACACGACATACTACCTAACTAGATTATTTCCAAATATTCTGCTATTTTCATTCCTAAAATATAAGTATTTTGTGTTATTTTTCTATCCATGTGGTCTGGCATCTAGTTCTGAATAATTCAACAGGGAGGATTACGTATGAAGTACCTATACTCATTTCTATGTGTCTTCTCCTTTGAAAGCGTTTTTTTAGAACAAAATTTGATATGGCTACTTTCATTATTGGATCAA
>CAJUYI010002657.1:4620-29269 GCA_910591695.1 Galerucella pusilla | reverse complement strand
AATAATGTATTGCTATTGGTTAAAACCACCAAAATGTCAGATTTTGAAAAGTAAAAAAAATAATCGTTACGAATTATAATCTTTGTTTACTCATAATAAAACCATAGATAACCTTTATAAAAACATCACAATCTGCAACGTGTTGTGCTCACTGAGCGCAATTGAAAACCGCTCAGAAAAATGGCGTCCACTCAACAAACATGTTGAGATGATGTTGAGCTTCGCTCACTGATCAAAGTGCGTTCACAGAACATTCACTCAATGGTTCTGTAACAGTTGTGCTTTCTGAACGCAACCAATAACTTAACACAAATCCCCAGGGCTAAGTTCAAGAACATCGCACTAGTATGAAATTCCCTTATTTTTGTGTCCGAGAACTCTTAAGCGTCTTCTTGTTGTGTATTTCCCACAGTCCGAGAACTCCTTAGAGCGACGCTCAAATTACACCAGTCCCGACTCGGTTAGAAATCGCACCTGTCAGTTTGGTTTGAATATTTTGTGGTTAGAATTTAGATTGGTATGTATGACTATGAATGTTTATTAAATTTTTAATTTAAAAATAAATTAATTTCCTTCTCCTATTCAAATTTAAATAATTATTAAGCTTATTTTTCGTAGATTGGCGTACCTAAAGGGTTTTTAAAATTTTTCTGTTTAAAACTCTTGGCGCCAGTTTCATTAATGTTAGACCTAGGCTAGTTATAAATATTCTAAAATTCATCTGAAACTCCTCAAAAGTACTTATAGCTGGGAATAACTCCTTCAAAGAAATCTTTACACCTTGGATGTGTTCTTTTCCGCGGTTGCAACTTTGACTCAATTTGGGATATTAAAGAGATTTCCATTTCATTATCCGACTCGCTTTCTGAGTCGGAATGTACCTATCCCTTCAAGCAACTGTTTTCCCAATATAAGGGCAATAAATGCGACACGTTTTTTATCCATATTATCTACTCTACATTTAAAATCGAAAAACTTGAACAATAATATTTAAAAAAGTATGGTTATAGTTAATAATCATAAGAAGGTAAATCCGTTCGAGAACTCATTCGATGGAGCGTCGCACTACGATCGCCCTTTACCCCCACCAATCAAGTGCAAAATTTCAACCAGTGTGACGTTCTCGAAATCTCTCCAGTAGGTGATCTAAGGTCAAGGCTTGACGCATGCGTTGTGTTTAATTTATGGTAGAAATTAATTTCTTAGTTTAAAGCTGGCCACCTTTCTTAGTTTCAATTTAAATCTTAATTTCTTAGTTTCTTGCGTAAACATCTACATTACATTACATGGTTTTATCTTCTTAGTTTTAGTTTCAAATTAATCTAAGTTTTCATTTTTGCTTGCATGAATCCACCTTCAAGATTAATTTTCAAAAATTTATAGTTAGTCATTTTCTTGTTAAAACTTGAATTTTGTTTAGCTCGCAAATTATTATATTATTATTAAAGTACGGATCTGTCATGATTTGTATTTTTAATTGTTGTTCAGTCCCATTAAAAATAACAACAATTTGAAAAAAACCCATACAAACCTACATGTAAATCAGGAGAATAAAAATTACTTTTTGTTCACCAAGGTATAATGATAATGCTTTGTTGTTGATGTATTGAGTACATACCTATCTTGCGAAATAAATAGTCTTTCTTAGTCAAGCGGCTACGCTAATAAAAAAAGTGTCACGGGAACTCGAATTTAAAAAAGTACCAAGTGATAAATCAATAAAAATAGTAGTATATAATTCAGTTGAGTTTTATAGTTTATTTTTGGGCGCAGAGTTTGAAATTCGTAAGTTAATTATATTTTCAGCCACGGAGTGATTTTAATTGAAACAAATGTATAGCTTTTATCCTAATACACATAGATTCATAAGTTTTGCATCACCCTAAATCTCCGAAAAAAAATGTGTTCATTATAAATGGATCAGAGATTAATCAAATAATTAGTTTCAATAAAAAAAACGTGTATATTTGTCAAAAATTTTTATTATCCAATAATAAACTTGCTTTAAACATAAAAAGTATTCTTAGAAATTGAATAAATTAAATACAAATTGATTCTTTTTAAAGAAAAGGTTAAGTGAGAACCTGCATGAGAACTTTTAATAAAGAGTATTTCCACCTCAAGAATTTATGCAAGCTTGAAGTCGCCTGCCCATGCTGTTTACCAAATTATTGATAATCTGTTGAGGAATATTTTCTCCATTCTTCTTGGGCCGCATGAACAAGCTCTTGTACACTCCTGAGTGGATTTCTTCGTGCTGCCACTGCCTTGGCAAGCATGTCCCAATCATGTTCTATGGGATTCATGTCAGGAGATAGGGCAGGCCAGTTCAAACGATTGATCCCTTCAGTTTCATGATACTCATTTACAGCTCTGGTCTGATGAGGTCGGACGTTATCGTCCATAAAAACGAAGGAATTGCCAACAGCTGCGCGCCATAGTCTCACGTGAGGATGTAGAATCTCTGAGATACCTATCACCAGTTATCGTTCCCTCCACATGAATTAATTCTGTGCGATCATTTAACATGATACCAGCCCAAAACATAGCACTTCCTCCTCTGAAGGGCGGCACAGGGCGAGCATGGACAAGCTGAGCAGCTCTCGTTGGATCCCACCACAAACGTATTCGATGACTATCTTGTACCAAACAAATCCTTGTCTCGTTGGAAAAAACACCGAATTCCAAAATTCTACAGGCAAGACCGCGTGTTCTTGAGCCCACTGTAGTCGGCGAACTCTGTGCTCAGGTTGTAGTCTGGGAACTCTTATCGGTCGGCGACACCTCAAACCTATCGCAAGTATGGGTCTTCGTAATGTCGAGATCGATACTTGAACTCCCAACGCATGTCTCATATCTCTTTGGAGTGCTGGTATTGCCATGGTCGGGTTTCTTCGGATAGTTAAGTGGATATAGCGGCTCTGCCTCTGATTAATAACACGCCTTCTACCGCTTCTAGGTCTATCACGAAGAAAATTGGTCTGGAGATACCGGTTCCATACACGAGACACATCACTTTGCCAAACGCCAACTCCATTTGCCACGAACCTTTGAGACTGACCTTCTTCAACTAAAGCCACTATTCTTGCACGGTCAATCTCATTTATGTCTTGACGATTCATGTTTGCACTTAAAATCGTGAAAATCAAATGTCTTGAATGTTAAAATGATCGCACTAAAAATGTTATCTTACAAAAAAAAAACTGTAAACATCTGTATATTGCAAAAAATATGGAATATATTGAAATGGTAAACATTGATAAAAAAGTCAACAAAAAAATGTTAGCGCAAAAAAACTCCTTCGCATCCGAAGAAGTGATGCAAAACTTTTGAATCTATGTGTATTTTATTTTTTATATCGATACAATTTCGGTTGTCGGTTTTGCGATATTTAGAAATTGTTTTCTTGGTTACTTAACCGGAATCGTAATAACTATACGAAGTTGTAAATATGCTTTAAATGGTCGGCACCAATGTCGTCTCGATGGTGATGATATTTGTGTTAAGGTTACGGAAAATACTTGTAAACATTAAGGGCAAGGTAAATGGGAGCCTTGCAAGGAAACAAAATCATAAAACACTGTAGTAAGAATGATAATTGTCCCAAATCCTTTATAAAAGAAATTATACCTACCTACGTGTATTTATGGTTACAGTATACCTAATGGCTTTGTGAACTTAAAATTCTCCAAGTTAATACAACTTAAATTCAAAGTAAACTATTAACATATTCATTTGTCATATTATAAACTGCTCCACAAAGGTTAAGTTAAGAAGCTCATAAATTCGGAGATGTTTCAACAAATTACGATTTTTAGTCATTAAGTGTTAATATGTTGTACCTTAATTGATTTTTTTTCTTTTATGTAAGCGTTTGTTTGCCCTTTTGCGCAATACGTTTGCTGTTTCAAATAATTTGATGTGTACCTTTTTAATTTTGTTGAAGTACATACGTTAAGAAGGTACTTGAAGTAACCTTCATCTAGCGATGACCAAGATCATACATATACACTCTCAAGACCAAGCCGAGTGGACAAGAGCAAGGCCAAAACCAAAACCAACATCAAGAATACAAGAAAAAGACCAAAGCGCAAGACTAAACTATAAATTACTACATTCATTTTAAATAGTATATATGAGAACATTTGTTTTAACTTCAATAAATGTTGTTAATTATTTATAATTTTTACCTAAAAAAACACTGGAACATTTTCCAGAGCAACGTATGTAGTGAGTATAACAAACAATTTTAGCAAGACCAAGACTGAGTGCGCAAGACCACTATTACAAGTGTTGGAGTAAAACCAAGTCTTAGACCCGACAAGCATGACTGAGACCGTTACCAAGACTGCCTTGGTATTGGTTCTTGCTTTGCTCATCACTCCCTTCAGCGATTTGTCTCCAATGTTGGGGTTTGGGGTAAAAGCTGTCCAAAGTTCTTGAAGTGTCTGCGAGGGTAGTTCATGAGAATTCAAGGCTCTTTGTAACTATGGCCCAAGCATGTTCGAAGGGATTGTGATCGATGGGGTGGTTCCAAATGCTGGATACCATGGAAGTCCAAAGCGCCTGCGACTACTCTCGCATGATGGATTCGAGAATTATCGTCTAAAAAGGGAAAAATTCGTCCGACAGCAGCATGAATCAAACGTAGAACATTATTAATAACTAATGAAGGCCAAAGAGTCGATTAAATGAGAATAAATAAATTTAAAAATGAAATATTGTACACTACAGGCTGCTCCCAAAAGCACACATCTCTGAGAGAATTAACTTCCTGCGCTGCTCTTCGATTTCTTATCCATTAGAGGAAGAGTATTCCATCCAAGAATACGCCGATTATCAGAAAGTCGTCCTGACCTCGACCCATTTATGAACAACGTGGATCTTCATTCAGCATTGCATAATTCACATGTTCATTAGCCCATGCCAATCGGGTATTTATATGAATTTGTAATGGAACTCTTCTCATGTCGTCGTGAACGTAAAAGTTAACATGGTGTAATCCTTAACATACTGTTTTAATTTGAACCGAAACACCAGAAGCATTCAAACGACGCTGTTGTATGATCCGGCAAGTACACACAACCAAACTTATATGGAATCACTCAGTATTTGTGACTAAGATATTTTGTAGGGAAAAAACTTGGTATGCTAGTCGGAGATAAAGCTTTTTACTGTAAATAAACTTGATAACAAAAAATTAACGACTGCACATTAATTATAATCCTTTAAATTTTGTGTTCAGTAGTAAAATCACGTAAGGTACTCCTGTAATTTTATTTCGGTCCAAAGAAGACAATAATACCCTTTGTTGTACTAACAGATGTGCAGAGGGGAAAAATTGTTACTCTCATTGAACAAGGAATGCCCCAAAGAGACGCAGCGGAGGTAGTAGGCATTACCCAGGGTGTTGTATCAAAAACGTATGTTAGGTATTTGGAATAAGGAACTCTCAAGAATAAGCCTAGGTGGACAAAGTCGTCAAAGAGTTACAACTGAACAACATGAATGTTTCTCATCCAGAGCTGAAACGACCACTTCTAGAAGATACATGTGTAAATGTTTCAGTTGAAACTATGCGAAAAAGACTTCGTGCTCGTGGGCTGTACAGCAGAATACAGTTACGGCCTCCAGAGCTGTCCAGGCAAAACAAAACTGACCGGCTAAATTGGTGTCGTCAACATCAAAACTGGAGAATTGAAAATTGGAAAAATGTTGTCTTTTCAGATGATACCAGAATTGGCCTTAGATCAGATGATCGTCGAATTCTGGTTCTCAGAGCTCCAGAAACACAAGCTAGACTCCAGACTGCCAGATCTATCCCAAAATATATAGGAGGAACCGTACTGTTTTGGGTAGGTATTATGGAGGGAGCAAAAACTCCTTTTCTGCCACTCCAATAAACCTTAACCGGTCGGAGGTATGTTGATTTGGTGTTAGAACCGGTAGTTAGGCTTTGGCGAGGTGCAGTTGGGGATAATTTTATCTTTATGTAGAATAATGCACCTCTTCATACTAGCAGAGTGGCTCGAGAATTCCTTGATACAGGTGTCACAATTTTGGACTGGCCTGCATGTTCACCGGACTTAAAGTCAATTGAAAACTTGTGGGACCAGCTTAAAAGAAGGATTAAAGCTCCTAGGGATAATCCAGGAAATATCGTACAGCTCATTCAAGCAGCCTTAGGAAAATGGGAAAACATACCGCAAGAACATGTTGACAAATTAATCAGAAGCATTCCAGCGCGAATAGAATATTGTATAAGGACTAGAGGTGGCAATACGTATTATTAAAATTGATAATTTCCTTTTTCTCTTCTCGTTTTTTACCTCGTTTTTAACTAGTTAATTTAAATCTTATTAATTTTAAGGACCAAAGAAAAAACAGTATGTTTGTTTTGTCAATTATAATTAATTCTTTAATTCGTAAGTGAATATTTTTTGATTAAAATATTGGGTAAAGAATGAATTTTATTTCTAAATGAATAATTTTCTTATATTCCATACATAATACAAATTAGGTGATTCCACATAAGTTTGGTTGAGTGTACTCAGAGGTTTTCTGGTATACAGGTATACACAGTTAGAAAACGATCTTGCGCGGGGGTGGTAACCCTTGGTCGTCCACTTCTAACTTTTTCCCCACACGTTTCCAGTTTCTAGATATCTACGGAGAAGCCACAATTTTCCACTTCCACAACTTCTCTCTGAAGACGACCTGCTTCAAGCATAGATACCAATATCAATACTAGCTTCATCCCTACCAAATATTAACTGATGTAAAGTTCTTGAGAATACAAAAGAGCTCAGAAACATAAATCCAATATTTGTGAACTAACCCTAACTTTTGTGGAGCAGTTTATATAAAGTACTTACCTATCATTTATTGCTTGAAATAATACTTTTCACTTGAGATATTACATTTTTATCAATGTATTTAAAAAGATATAATTGAGTATCTAAAAAATTAACCGGTGAGTACGGCACAAAAGGGATTTATTAAGATATGTAGATGTTACACTGTGTATTATTTAATTATGTTCAGTGATATTTTGACATTTATACCTATGTTATTGTTTAAGTTACGAGAGAATAAAGAAAATGACGAAGATGTCAAACGATGATACGCTGGACGATGTTTTAAAGAAAATAGGAGATTTTGGAAAATATCAAATTTTTGTTTTTGCCATCATCACTTTCGCTGTAGTGTTGCATTCCGCTGTACATAACGCTTTCGTTTTCACAGCCTTAGATGTTAGTTACAGGTAAGTGATAGTTTTTTCTCAATTAAAAAATAAGATAAACTTTCTGGATTTATTTGTCTTTTTAGTTCATCATTATGCTACAAACTACATTTTCTAGTTGCTTTTTATCTACGTGTAAAACTTACTGAAGATTTAGATAATTAAATTACTTATAATGCGTAGATCAACAATTCAGTTTATATTTTACTATGCGGTAACGAAACCAGGCCATTTGTAACTGTACAATGACAAAAATACATTCGTACTCTTTTGAATAAGATAATTAATTACATCCTCAAACAATTTTGTTATGTTGTTATTTTCTTACTCATGTTATTAGTATTAATAGAATTATTGAAATTCAAGTGGAATTTCCCGTACCTATAATAGTTCTATCAAGAAAAATTTATTATCCGTGTCTTTGCAAAACAAAACGTACATATTGATATATTTAAACAAACTTTTTATTAATTAATAATAGAGTGAATATTAGTTCACTAGTACAGTGGTAATTATCCCTCATTCTTACCGTTTACTCTAACTCCAAAGACGAAATGTATACAGGATGAATCATTAGTGCGATAGAGTAGAATATCTTCAATGATATTTGAAAAATATTTTGACCGCTTCTCGCCCATATTTTAAGATTAGTCGCAATAGAGGAGTTCAGTCTAAGGTCAGTGTGGCTAACAAAAAGTGGTTTTTCTAACAAGAATGACAGTTAATGTCTACCCCTTAAAACATAAGATTTTTGCATGTTTTTTATCATTGCGAACATCTATATTGCTTTATTGAAATAATGAATACTCCCCCGAAGCGTAAATCTTGGAATTTAAAATGACTTTTCAGCTGAATACCCAGCACATCGGTGGCAAAAAATTCAAGGAACTCTTGTCACCATTTAATTTCTGTTATTCTGTCACTGGTTATGTCAAATGTCAGTTATATTTATTTTTGTTGATATTCGTTTAATTGTGTACGTCCATTTTCGATTAGATTTTAGTAGCATTTCTAGTTAGTTGTATCTTTATTCTTCTAATTACTTTTTCCACTGACATCTGACATAACTAGTGACAGATAACAGAAATGAAATGGTGACATGCCAAGAGTTCCTGGAATTTTTTGCCACCGATGTGCTGTGTATTCAGCTAAAAAGTCATTTTAAATTCCAAGATTTGCGCTTCGGGGGTGTATTCATTATTTTAATAAAGCAATATAGATGTTCGCAATGATAAAAAACATGCAAAAATCTTATATGTTTTAAGGGGTAGACATTAACTGTCATTCTTGTCAGAAAAACCACTTTTTGTTGGCCACACTGACCTTAGACTGAACTCCTCTACAAGCGTGTTACAGAACGCCGTGCCAGATCGAAGTTACATTTTTTTATATGGAAAATGACATTTCACTTCAAATTTGAATTCTTCTTGACTTCACTATTGCAATGGTTGTGATACAGTGTATTCAAAAAGTTCTGACCACTTTTGTTCCTGAAAATCGTAATGACTCCACCGCGCCCCGTATACTTTAAACTGCGCAATTTAGAATAGACACTTCACAGCCATAGGTCTGTGACACGGTACACAACGAAATGTTCTAGCCCAGCGCAGATAGTCACAGCATGTGACTTCATGTGGGAATCTGAATCATTGTATAATGCTAAATATATGTACCCTATTTGTGTCGAATTTTCATGCATATTTCCAAATTCTGAATGATTTTTCAAATGCGATATCGAGGGTCACACAGCAGTACCTCGTTAGTAGAAAACATGTATTGTACTTTAAAGTTTTTTAAAGCTATGTCCAAGTACTTAGAAAAGATATTTCAGAATAAGATTTTATCGAAAGTTTTCCGTTCCAAGCATTGTAGTGTGAGATAGGTAGGGACACACATTTTAAAGCGAAATAATTATATCATAGAAAATGTCACTTACGAGGAACTGCCGTGAAGGTGAAGGCCTCGATAGGCTCTCTTAGATATAGATACTATTTATTTATTAATTTAATAGATACCTACGGGAAATACCCAATTACAGATCATGGAAAACAAAATATTCAAAACAATGATAAAACTTGATAAAAAAATAGGTACATTGATTATAAACCACAGACAATATGTACTGATTATTAGTTAAGTAAATGTGACTTAATATAACAAGAAAATAGATCGAATTAACAAATTCATCGTGTTAATTGAATTATAAACGGCATAAAGCGTAAAATTCTTCTGAATGTTGGTTCGCACAATAGGATTTCTAGACACTATTCGAGGTACCCAAAAATTAAAAATCCCCAGAAAATTTGGGCATATCAATTATATTATCTATAATCTTATGTACAAAATTTTCACCAAAATAATCGCGTCTCTGTTGCAACCTTACTAACCCATGCCTCTATTACATATCTGAGTACGATGCACAATTTGAAACGTTTAATGTGACGTAGATAAAATGGACTCCACACAAAATGTGCATATTGTAGTTTGAACATTATAAAAGCATGATATGGTATTTTCAATGTGGATACCAAAAAACCATACAATTAGCCATCAGTAGATGGGATGATTGTATGCATATATTAAATGAAAGAGCAGGATCCTTGGATGGGGATGTTTTTTATATAATTCATAAACTTAAGCATATCAGCTTTTAAGCCAAAGTACGTGATGTTGCATTTGGCTGGATTATGTGGGAGATTGATGAAGAAGACTAGACGATTTAAGCAATACCAAGATTATCCGAGTCTGGGTCTTGGTCTTGCTTTGCTCATGACTAATCAACTTATTCGCTAATTCGTTTGTTAACAAATGTGGTATGTACATGGAAACGTTCATGCTCGTCATAATGTGCTCATTCGGTCAATTGAATGATATGTTTCCTAAAAAGTAAATTGGACGAGTAGGCCAGTTCTCTAGACACCAAAATCCCCAATAAAGTCGATTTTTTCCTTCTGGGGTTATGTTAAAGATCTATCACAACACCAGAAGATATGGATGAGAGAGCAAGACAGGCTTTCCATAGTGTTATTGAGCAGGAAATTAGAGATAGGAGTTGATCTTCCGAAAACCGTCTTCAAGCATCCATCGATCATCAGGATCATTTCGAGCATCTTTCACAACTTTATTGTTGATATTTTGATAAATTCTAGTATATTTAGTAAATTGTGTAGAGTTGAATTTTTTAATCATAAAATTGAAATATCACAAAAACTTTTCAGTTTGGGAATAGGAAGTATCCAATCAAATTGAAAGTATAATCAACTAACTATTTATAACTAGTTTAAAATTTTGAATTGATATGCATGGAAGTTCAACCAGTTTAAACTTAAACGCCCAATATAGTAGGTTTAACTTTAAACTGCTCTTTTCGACACTTGGGTAACTTATGTCAATGTTTCAAGGAATTTTGGTTAGATTTGATGAGGTGACTATCAAGAAAAAGAAAAAGTTCTAATTATTTGAACTGTTGCACGTTCTATCAATCGGAATTCAAATAGTAGCCGTCACGTTCGTAATTGTAGAGGGAAGCAATAACGTTAAGCCACAGTTCGGATGAGTATCTCATTCGGCGGCCAGTGCTGTGCTGCGATCCAACCAAAGTGCCAGTGGTGAATTTCCGAATGAAATTATTTATTACAGCTTATATTTTTACGGGGTTTTGGTAATATTTTTATAGTTTATAAGCATTTTTTTGCAATGGATACCATTAAAAAGAAGAAAACGGGTAGTGTGTATGTAGTTCGTGGATGTAACAATAAATATTATAATTGTGATGAAAAATTTTACCGTTTTCCAAAGGATTCAGAAGAGTGAGGAACTGTTTGTATTTTCATACTAAAAGTATAATACTTTATTATTTGATCTTCGTATTACATTTATGAGCCTTAGTTTCATGCATTGATTTAATTTGTTGTTTTCAGAGCTAAAGTTTGGCTCGAAGCATGCGATAGGCCTGACTTGATGCCAAAAATAGAAACTCTATACAAAAGTAGTCATCGTTTATGTGGTGCTTATTTTGAACCAGACATGATTATGCAACTTCATAAAAGGAAACTTCTTTTAAAAAAGGCTATTCCAACAATATTTCTTTCATCAAATACTGCAATGCCTAAAGACTTTCAGACAAATGATTTATTGGACAAGAATTTTGTTCGCTACTTTTGTGGTTATTTAATTAAAAAATGTTCGGAAATTCATACAGGCAGCATGTGAGACGTATTCACAAGCGTATCAGAATTTAGACGATTCGTCTTTATACTGTTACCTTAGAGCTTATGAAAATACGAATAAGGATACTTTTGGAAACTTGAATATGCGCATGAAAATTTTGTACAATACATCTCATTATTAGAAACATTATTCCACATGAATTTTGAGAAAGTTGCTACGGAAGTTGAATCACTTATAAATATTAGTTAAACAACAGAGTTTGTACATCCTTGTGTTGATTTACCGATAAAATATTTAATAAAACTTTTCTTAAGGGTACGACTATATTACACATTATTTGTCAATAAAAATTTTAAAAATCATAACAAAATGAAAATTGTAATATGGAAAAACCAATAAATATTTGGTATAAGACTATTGTTTCATTCAATCATCAGTGTACTGTTCTACAATATTTAAGAAAAAACATTTAACACGTTCAAGTCATTTTAAAGCTTATGCCACCTACGCCTATGGTATAATGAATCGTATAGCGATCCATTCAAGGTCATCAAAAGCTCTGGCAATTTATGAATGAAATTTATAAGAGTTATACTACTGGTTCGTTTCTATACTGTGGTTAAGGCCGGCGTCACATTTGCGGTTGCAACCGCGCGGTTACAACCGCTGTTCTGTAAAATACATGGTTGTTTATGAAATGGTGCCACACTAGCGGCCCAGCGGCAGCAACCGCCTTTGCAACCGCATCTTGCCGCGGTCGCGCGGCTATCCGTCCGAAATGCAACATGTTGTTACTTACCTGACTGTTCACATTAACCGCGCGGCCACAAACCTAGCCAGTAGAATTTTGAACATGGACGTCTTCGATACCGAAAAATTTATTGTTCTGGTGCAAAGTAAGACGTGCTTGTGGGATGTTACCGACAAGGCATACATAGATCGCGACAAAATAATTACTGCTTGGCAGAAGATTTTAGAAGAAATGTGTCCTAACAACAAGTCCGGAAGAGAGAAAAGCAAAAGATAAGAAAAATAACTTAAATAGGTATAGGTACTTTATAAACTACCAAAAATGATTTATTCACTTTTTACAAGTTGTATATTAAACAACCACTATATATTTGTTTACATCATATCAGTTTGCCAACTTAAACTGCCTTCAGGCGATACGAAGTAATCAGTAAAAAGATTTCTGACATGTTGTCCTCGTAGTTGTTGACCCCCAGTCCCGTGTACATATGTATCATCTAAGCAGCACGTTAGCGTGTCTTCAAATTTGTAACCATCCCTTCTTCTAACAAAATTGTGCAAGATGCAAGCTGCTTTCACTACCATCACTGCAAAATCTGGTTGCACTAATATGCTACTATGGAACACGCGCCACTTATTGGCCAGAATTCCAAAGGCACATTCCACGAACCTTCTAGCTTTTGTTAACCTATAATTAATAATTCGCTTGTTATCTGTTAGGTTACGCCTTGAATAAGGCCTTAATAAATTGTCGTGCAGAGCAAAAGCTTCGTCGCCCACCAGGACATAGGGGTAAACACGATCACCCAAATTTGGAAGAACCTCCTTTTTCGCTTCGATTTCTTAATTTGAGCATAAATTATAGCAACCGTTTCTACCAAATCCATGTTGATTATTGAACTGACGGACTCGGTATGACAAGGTGTATGCTTGTATGTGTGAACGTTATAGCGGTTGTGACCGCGTGGTTGCAGCCGCAGCCGCAACCGCAACCGCAGCCGCAACCGCAGCCGCAACCGCAAATGTGTCGCCGGCCTAAGCATTGTCCCCAACATAAGTATTTCACACAAAAAGTTTAACTACTCGTCGGTCGGTGCATACCAATAATATACCTTACATTGAGGGTAACTATTTAAACTAGTTTAGTTAAAATGGTTAAGTATTATGAGCGGTGCATACAACCATAACCGAAATAAAATATAGGGTAATTCATTTTATAAATTTTTAAACTGATATATTCGAGTTTGGGATCTCTCCCTATACGGTTCTTTAGATGTGGAAGCAGGTCTAATGAACTATAACACTAGACATCCATCTTAATTGTTTGGCTGTAAAATATTAATTTTAAAGTATGCAGCTTAAAGTATACGAGGACGATGAGCTCATTACAATTTTGCTCTAGTGTTCAACGCTTTTTAAATACACTGTATAAAATATTACTACCCTATATCGTCGCAATAGCGAAATCAAGCAAAAATCCAATTGGAAGATAAAAAAATGTACCTTTTATCTGGTACGGCGTTGTTGAACACGCTTTACAATTGCAGCTAATTTTGAAATATAATTTTTTAGGCTGGCTACCAACGGTCAAAATTTTATTTAATTATCCTTGATGATTTAGAAGATGTGGTACTTTATCGCACTAACGATTGACCCTGTATATATTTTTTATGTATGCGTAGCCATAACTTCTTTGTTAATGCACCCATTTTAATGATTCCCTCGTCCAAAGTGGTCTCATTTCAATTTTATTTCGTATTGGACCTAGGACATCGAAGATATACCGAGAAAACTATTAGCATGAAACAAAAAATGACTTGAGGTTGGTATTGTTAGATGTACCCCATTTACCCAATTAAATTGTTTCATTCCACCATTTATTGGTTATGTTTTATTACAGATGTGCAATTCCAGAATGTGATTTGGATTCCACAATGTACGAACCAACTTGGCTGTCTTATGCCGTACCATATAAAAATGATGTACCGGAAAAATGTAGACAATTTTTGCACGTCACAAATAATTTCAGTTCTTGCAATCCTGAGGATTTTGATCATAACAATCACATTAGTTGCTCTTCTTATGTTTATAAAACACAAGAATACAGTATCTTACAAGAGGTAGGTATTTATTTTTAATACATGAGGAATTGTAGTGAGGATACTATGGGTAATATCAAATGAAATTTTTTAATAGATATCGCAGAATAATAATTATGCTAACGCCACAGATTATAAAGAGAACAGATACGAATTCCGGTAAAACATCAAACGATTTTCAGCTCCGTCGTCAATGACCTTGGACCTTTAACTCGGTATGGCGGCGATGCTGCCAGTTTGAAATATTTTCTGAATTTCTTACCAAATTGCACTGTTGGTTCGGGGACAATAACAATTTCTAGTGCCGGATCTAGTTTTTTTGGAAGTTCCCACTAAATATTTAAAACTGCGCCATGAATTGAAACAATAATCATAATCGAACATATATTAATGTATTTATTTAATACCTATATGTACATTCCTATGATTTGTTATAAATAGTCATTACTCTTGGGAGATTAACTAATATATACATTTTTAGATAACACAAATAATCACAAAAATCAACCAAATTTTGAAGTACAAATAATTCTTAATTCACCTATGCAAGGGAGAATTTTGATAATAATTTGTAGCACCAAAGTTAATATCGAAATTTTAAAATTTCTTATATCATAGGCCGGGATATTAAATTATATACTTTCATCCCTTGGAAGTCGAAAGAACTTTATTTTTCTTTCCGAATAAAATTTATTTGGACAGTCTCTGTATGAACAATACACTCCGCCGTGATGTTTATTCATTTTATAAGAATAATAGTCTATACCACTATATTTTTATAGTTAATATTACCACAACGCACAATCGATTAGTCAAATAACACAATTAATATCGCCGATTGAACACCTTCAAACAATGAAGCAAACAAAAATGGCCTTATGAATTTTGAGAACAGATTACAAGTGATTTTGTGCATGTTTTGACGTTTTGATTAGGTTAGGTTAGGTTAGCCGTCACCGTTATTGTGCATGGTTGCCAAGGATATGGTTTGTGATGAAAAGTATATATTTATGGTATGATTTTTATACATTATAATCTTTTTAATTGTATAATTCTTTCAATGTTAATGAAATTGATTTAAAACAAGTAATTATCGAATATTTGTATCTGTATAACTATCACACTTAAAAAAAACGCTTATAAATATTTGACCTATGATCGTAAATTGAAGGAAATATTATGGAAATTGACAACCCCCAGAAATTTCGCGAATAAGCCCGAACGGAGTCGACATAAAGGTCGTCGATTTAAACACATCAGTCTCGGCACAGTTCCGGCGCCGATGCGAGACAGTCACCGTCACCGAAATTTTTTTACTGATCAGTCATTTTTGTTCATACACGGCCGAAACTAATCCGTTTATAGTTGGTGACCTAGGTGTTGACAAGATGGCAAGCTTCTCAGATGATAAATTAGCAATGATTGCCATAATTCTCGACGAAGAAGAAGAAGAGCAAGTAAACCAAAGAAAAACTCGGAAATGGGTTCATGATGCCTGGAGAAAAAGGGACACCGAAGGAGAATACGCAACATTATATACAGAACTGCTGGAAGATGATCTCAAGTTTTATCAATATTTTAGAATGTCGCAAAACTGCTTTAACTTGTTTTTTTCTAAAATTTCAAGAAGTTTGAAAAAATAGGACACACACTGGAGGAAAGCCATTTCACCAAGGCAACGCCTTGGGAAAAATCAAACAAATCGTCATATTTTCCAACACATGCAATTAATTGTTCATCGTTCATTTTTGAAATTTTCCGTTCCGGATCGGAGACGGTTCGGAGACTGACGTCACCGAAACTGATCGGCGCCGGACGAGTGTAGATGCCGTTGTCACATTTTAATTAAAGAATATTTTTTATGACGGACGGTTCGGATCGGCGCCGGAACTGTGACGACACGGGACTGATGTGTTTGAATCGACCTTAAGACGATGGGCATTTAAATGGGTACGTCCACCATTTAACTATGAAGCCACAACTACTTTCCGGGCTGCATTTAGGCAAAACGTACCACATACTAACCATTGCTCTAAAATCTGCCGTGCTGATTGGTCCGCGACTAAACGCGGTACGTTTTGTCTAAATAGGGTCGAAAGCAGGTACGGATTGCTCTCACAGCACCTAACCCGAAATTGAAATAAATATGTAAATATCAGAAATATAAAACTAAAAAAAAACAAGAAAATCTAGGCCCAAACCCGGTTGATCAAAGTGTAACTATGTATAGAAATATCAGTAAATAAGAAATAAAAAACTTAAAGGAAAAACAAACAAACCCATCACCTAACCCGGTTTCGAACCTAAGACCTCTGAGTTACAAGCCTACCAACTGCGCTAATCAGCTCACACAATAACAGGCATGAAATGCGTAAATACATTCTAATACGAGGGCAATCCGTACCTGCTTTCGACCCTATCTAGACAAAACGTACCGCGTTTAGTCGCGGACCAATCAGCACGGCAGATTTTAGAGCAATGGTTAATATGTGGTATGTTTTGCCTAAATGCTTCCGGGCTATAGGCACCGACGGCTATTGAATTACACTTCAAAGTCAAACGGGGTTGGTATATCCATAGATAACATAATACAGAGGTATATCTACAGGATATTTAACACCAACCATTCTGAAGTGTAATTTAATAGCCGTCGGGGCCCGGGCCCATAGCCCGGGAAGTACTTAGTTGTTGCTTCTCTGTGGAACGGTCACTGATTTTGAAAAATATTTTCCATAACTTATGAAGTATTAGAATAATTATTATTCTGCGATATTTATGGGTAACGCGCTTTATTAAATACGACAATATTACAGGAAACTGTAATAATACGTTATTGACTTTTTTTACAGTACAGCTTACAATGTGAAGAAAACCTTTGGAAATTATCGATGGTTGGTACAGTTAACGGTTTCGGACAATTCGTTGGACTTTTCATCGGCGGATTTGTATCTGATAAGTAAATATTTACTTAATGCTAGGTGATAGAAGGATATTTTGTACATCCCTTGAAAATTGTTTGTAGGTATGGACGAAAGTTTCTATTAATTTGGGGAATGTTAATTTGTGCAGCTTTTGGTCTTTTGAGAACACTAATGCCAACTTACGGACTTTTTTTACTTTTTGAATTCCTTGATGCAGGGTTCGGTGCAGGAACTTATATTTGTGGATTCGTATTAGGCGTCGAATTGGTCGGACCAGAAAAGAGAGTATTAACCGGAATTTTATTAAGTTCGGCGTATCCTGTGGGTGAAATGTTTACCGCTGTTGCTGCTTGGAGTGTTCAATCGTGGAGGTAAAATAAATTTAAAATCATTCAACAATCTTCTAATATTCTCATTTTTATGATTTAAAGAGAAATTATTTTTATATTATATACGCCAATATTACTATTGATATCGTACATATGGATAGTACCCGAATCAGTACGTTGGCTTTTATCAAGAGGAAGAACTGAAGAAGCTAAATATATATTGAGGAAAGCAGCCAAATGTAACGGTAAAGATTTACCTGAAGCTGCTTTAGATAAATTAGGTCGTATTGAAACTTCTGAGAATGTCAAAAAGAGCGAAGTATTAAAAGCCTTGAAGTCTAGGATACTTGCTATAAGGTAATTTACATACATTTTTAAAACTAACGTTCGGCATGTATGTTATGAATAATGTAGATATTCGATTTATTTTTGCCACTAAATAACGTCACTAATTTAAATAAAGGTGATACCACTTCATTTTTCTACTACTATGTCAAGTAC
Organism: Galerucella pusilla; assembly: GCA_910591695.1. Taxonomy (NCBI): domain Eukaryota; kingdom Metazoa; phylum Arthropoda; class Insecta; order Coleoptera; family Chrysomelidae; genus Galerucella; species Galerucella pusilla. Next base: position 11,256 of record CAJUYI010002657.1, on the reverse strand, counting down.
CGGAAATTGGCATATGAAACTTAAAATTTGTATCATTCATACAAAGAACTCCGCACTTCTCTTTTGCAAAATTGATCTGTATCATCACAGTAACTGCATGTTCCACTGTTCAGTTTACCCTCCCTATAGAGATAAAAGGAGCGCAGCCTCCCTAACCAGACCATCAGCAATTTCAATTCCGACAATCCCTGGCAACTATAACAAAGTTGCTTGGTTGGATCTAGCCAGTTGCTTAAGGAATTATTCGCAGTTCCAGGCTGCTTTGGACTAATAAGTTGTGTACTTCAGTGCTTCTAAAGCAGCCTGACGACACAATAATTATTCCGGCTGTACCGGGGCTGTTGATACTCTAGTATTAGCCCCTTTTCCTTCTTCGTTTGTTTTTGACCCATCAGTATAATAAGTGGGAGTATATCTCGTAATTAGAACGATTTCGTTCGTTATATATCCCGTTTCGAAGACTTAAAGTCCGCGGATGTCTTCATGGATTAGGTTGCTCCAGCCCTTAAGATATCCTGTTAGGTCACCGGGTATCAAGGGTTCAGCCTGAGTGAGGGATTTTCCAGAGCGATCTTCCGTACATGTCGATATAGAGGCTACTTTAGGGCAAGCGATATAAAAGAGTCAACCCGAGCAATATCAGAGGAATACGATGGATATTCGATATCAATTGTTGAGTTTTTGGGCAAGAACACATAAATAATGATAGAGCATTGTGGCATAGAGCAAAATGTTTTCCACACATTTTATCTTTTTCGGCAAACTTGCTTCCTCATCAAACGTCACGCTACCCAACGGTCAGATAATTTTCTTCATTCACAAGTGCAGCCATATTTTTGAGCGACTTCGACGTGGTTTTTTGGCTTCATCCCAGTTGAAAAAACGTAAAACTATTCATGATCAACAAGTTACAATGAGTTTTATTCATTGGGTATCGGAATTGACCCGTTCTAGCAGGCATTCAGCCACCCGCAAAAAAAGTTGTTTAGAATAGTACCTACAAATTTATTCAAAGCACTAAAATTTCAACAGCTACATATCTGATTTTTGATCAAAAGTTCCTTCATATCTCGACCTCTTGTAGGTACGTGTTTTTCATATTTGATTGACCCAAATGCGATTTTACAGATTTACCTCCCTTTCCGAAATCTGGAATTGGACACCACAATTAGGTAACTCTCGTAGCACCAACTATCAGTAGGAGTTACGATTTTTACATAAATATACATTATTGATGAGTCCAATTTCGGTTCTCTCTGACCCCGGATGCACATTCCATGACAATTATAGGTTAACTTTTCTTAGTACATTGTCTAAAAAATGCTGTCTGTTAACCTTTTGAGTATAATATAGTCTCTAAAAAGAGAGATGCATATACTGAGAGGTGGCAGTTTTAGTAAATTGCGGTGAAATTTTTGGCTTAAATAATTGCGAACGATAGATGGCACCATAATCAGCCTATATTATTAAAATGAACAACACAACAAAAAACAATTCTACTATTTAAGCTGTTGTGTACCTACCTGAGATTTTAATTATTTTGCTAATATCCAATTGTATAGTGTTTGTTGAAAGTGTTACAATTTTGACGTAAAATGGTTATAATTTTTAACATACCTTGTATAACTGATAACAACCTTATATTGTTGAAATGAGGATGTAAAGCAGACTTCCGTTTTAAAGTAAAATATAGGATGTTGCATTCATAAAACAAAACTTTGATCAAGCACCAATTTATGTACAAGGACAGTGCGACCCTGGGGGATGGTTTACCCTCCATAAAAACTAGGTATACTTCTTAGCAGTTAGATATTGTTTATCACTCATTGCCAATGAGATGGATATAAAAAAATGTCTAAAAATTGAATTAAAAATGGAAATATCAACAACACAAACTCCAAACTAAAATTTTAAACTATACAACTCAGTGAAAAAAAGAAAAAGAAAGAAAAGAAACAATGGAAGTAGACTAAATTGAATCATTACACAAAAGAAACAAAAAAAATAAGAAGATTGATATTTTTTAATGAACAGAATCGAACAGAACAATATAAAAAGTAATAAATAGCATGAAAACAATTTCACCAAAATGCAAATTATATTTTAAACTGATCGAGAAGTATAAATGTCACTTTTGACATTTCGTTCATTTCGAAGAAATTTAAATTGTTTTATTCGAAATTCGAATATTTCAATACGATCGCGCAAAAAATGGTATAAGCATTTCGAACGTTAATGGTAATACCGGTCTCCAGCAAAATTGGAGGCTTCGCTACGCTCAGCCTCCAAACATTGCTGTCGACCGGTAAACAACCCTTACCGTTCTTGATACTTAATATACTATTTCTTCAGTATTTGTTGTTTTAGCGGCAACAGAAATACATCATCTGTGAAAATTTCAACTGTCTAACAATAACGGCTCATAAGATACAGCCTGGTATGGCGTTTGTCGGTGCTTTTTGATATCGATAACGGGTGCTTAAGATATCTATATTTATTCTAGGTTAATACTATGTGCGTTTTGTTGGATTGTTTGTACCTTTCAATTTTATGGATTGACATTGAACTCGGTAACTTTAATAGATGGAAATAGCTATGTAGATTTCATGTTGACATCTTTAATCGAAATACCTGCTTATATATCTTGTCGCTACATGCTAGATCTTCTCGGACGAAAAAAATCTTTGTGTGGATCTTACTTTATTACTGGATTGGCTACAATTGGCTATTTAATCGTTCCTGAAGGTTAGTAAAATTCAAAGAAGTAGACTTTTTGATTTAATGCGTTTGGTTGTAGATTCTCGAGCTGGAAGTTTGGCGATTTATTTACTAGGAAAATTCGGAGCTACTTGTGCTTTTACTGTCCTATACGTTCATACCAGCGAAATGTTCCCAACAAATATGAGGCATACTTTTATGGGAACTTGTTCGATGCTGGGAAGAATTGGATCTATGATATCTCCGCAAACTTCTCTTTTGGTAACCTTTTACATTTTTGTTGTTGTAATGCAATTAACATTATACATTTTAGGCTCAAATATGGAGTCCATTACCTTATATAACTTTCACTTCCACTGCTTGGTTGGCTGCTCTTCTCACACTCAGTTTTCCGGAAACGTCAAATATTAAACTACCGGATACGGTAGAAGAAGCTGAAAATATTTCAAAATCGAAAGGGAAATCAAAAGACATAGACGTGACTTATTCGTGAGTTGTAGGGAAATAAATAAGTACCTGCTTCTGTCATCTAAGGATAGGTACATAGTGGTTCCAAGAAACTAATATTTAAAGTGTCTTCTACACTTTATAACCAAAATACAGATCAATTTTCTATTTTTTCGGACCTCACAACTTCCAAATTACCTTGTGTATTATTTTGAAATTTGGTGCAAGTAATAACCATTACCGGTAAATTTCATCAAGAATCACCAAAAAGATTATCCAGGTCCGGCTTGACAACAAATTTAAAAAGTCGTCTTTTCCAAAAACAATACCCTATGTATAGATTAGTTATTTCCAGACGTTTTTAGGTACCTCAACGTTAAGTGCATAGTTTCCACATTATACACCTCCTTATACAGGATGTTCTAAGTATTCGAATTATATTGAATGTGAAGGTCCTAAGTATGGCCCTGTTTTCATATTTTCAGTGGTCTATGCTTGTCAACATACAAACTCAATTGAAATTCCAGGTTTCTTCTCAAAATACATTAATGCCCAATTTCACCAACCATTTCCTAAAGTTAGGTAATACCTAAATCAGATTTTGGAATTGCTAAGTGAAATTTTCGTTTTACCACGCGCTAAGAATTTCTTGAGAGTGACAATATTGGGTATTTTCTATCATGTTTAGGCGTTTCTTAGCGCATGCTGAAACGTAAATTCTATTTTGTCATTCCAAAATCTGATTTAGGTATTACCTAACTTTAGGAAATGGATGGTGAAATCGGGCATAAGTGTGTTAAGCCGGATCTGGATTATATTTTTACTGATACTTTTCAAGTAACGTTTGTGAGCCCGGCTCTGACGGTGCAATTTCGTCTCTGCAACTCGACAGTTTAGGTGTTCCTACCGTACAACTTATCAATGCAATCGGGTTGCACCCTTAGAATATAAACTAGTAAGGAAGGATCCTCACGCCAAGGACAGTTAAGCAGGATGGTTATCCAAAATGGCCGCCGCAGAATGGAATATATAAGTGGCGCCGTACCCAATTTAAATTAGGATAAAACTATTTCTATAAAATGGAATTAATAATTTCAATGACTTAAAATTTAGTAGAATAGAAGGTATTGTAAGTAACAAGTGTATTATAAAATGATATAAAAGCTAGAAGATTTCTAAATAATAATGATATGCTGAAAATAAATTTGATATATTTGTTTATAAACTAAAAAATCAAAATGATACGCCCATGTCATGTCATATCATGTCAAGTGAAAATTTAGGTTAGGCACAACTATGTGTATTTTATGAAATTTTTAACATTAAGACGAATATTCACATCTGTATAGATTATAATTATTATAATAATATAAACTCACCGATGAAAAGTAATTTTCAAAGCATCGTTTTTAGCAGTCTTTGAACGTCCACAAGCACTACTTACAACTAACTAACACATCGTGTTCAAAAAACACGGCGTTTTGCATCGTGTTTATATACAAGATTTTTTGTAATTCAGTTGACGAAAATAAAAAAAGAAAATTTTCATTACGTTTCGTTGAAATTTTAAATACTATCAAAGCCATGCTTGTTTGTTTCTATGGAGATAACCATTACAACAATGATCAAAACCTCAAATGTTAAGACATATTTGTCAAAATAACCACATTTAATTGTTAATTCTGTCCATTCTGTCTTTAAAAATGAGCGTATCTGAAGAGTCCCTACCTTCAGACGTTGAAGAAGTTGCAAAAGCTGTTGTAGCAAATTTGCTGCCAAGTAAGTCATGAAACAGCTTAGTCTAACTTCCAAAAGTGGTGCGAAGTGAAGAAGATAAATACTAAAAAAACGGTATCAGAAAAGGTTCTTCTTGTTTATTTTTCATACAAAGCCAAAATATTCCAACCGTCGACGATGTGGAGTCACTAGGTATTCGATGTTACGAACAAAAATCTATGTCAATAAAAATTTGAATATCAGTAAGTTTACAAATTTGATTGCTTTTTTGAAAAGGAATGCGGAAGGATATCGGCCAAAAAAATCAAAAACATTTAGTAAGGAAGATTTCAGAAGATTTTTAATAGAAGCTGATGATCACATTTATTTAGGTTTGAAAGTAATTTTCATAGTTGGAATAGCAGGAGGTTGCCGAAGAAATGAATTACTAAATATGCGGACCGAGGATGTTAGCGACTGGGGTTCTTTTATTGAAATAAGCATTCCAGATACGAAGACAAAGATTGACAGAATTTTTACAATAACCGAAGGTGATGTTGATGGAATTAATCTGATTGCATTAGTCCAGAAACACATTCAAATGCATCCAAACCATGTAAAAAATAATCGTTTTTTCCTCGGATATCGAAACGGAAAATGCAATATTCAACCTGTTGGCATCAACACATTTTCTGACACCTCCCAAAAAATAGCAACGTTCCTTGGCTTGCAAAATCCTAAATTATACACTAGCCATGCATTTCGCAGATCGTCTGCAAAGTTACTGTCAGATGCTGGTGCTGATATACAAACGTTGAAAAGGCATGGTGGATGTAAGTCCAACGCTGTTGCTGAAAATTGTATTGACGAATCTATCAATAATAAAAGAAAAACAGCTGTGAAGATACTTGTCTAATTTTCATAATGAATCTAGGTATTCTAAGTAAAAAAAAATGGATTTGTTGTCCCTGAGTGACAAAATGAAACCACGTTTTGCAACTAAAATAAGTGTCAAAAAGATGACATTTCGTAAGGGAATTGCAAAAACTATATTTATATCACTGAGAGTATTATATAACGTAATTGAAAAACTAACTTAACCTTAGAAAATCCTATTATAAACTAAAACATCTGAGTTAGTAATAATCGGCAAAATATAACATAAAAACCAGCTTTTAAACAGCGACCAAACAAATAATAAGTCATAAAATGGTTATCCAAAATGGCCGACTTTGTCTTTTTTATTTATTATGGGAGATGTAGCACACGCTCCTTCCTTACTACTTTATGTTCTAAGGTTGCACCAAAATAGAACTGGTCCTAATTTTATGCCATAAGTTGCAGCAGCTTGGTAACTTTTTTAGTGACTTTTTTACGCAAACCTAAAACTTCTGTTGGTAGGTATAAGTAAATGAAATGTCAGTTACGAGATTATCTTTGTATCTGTGCTTTGTGCTTTGTATGTTATTTATTTCTCCATGTTATTAGATTCTTCATTCTCCTAAAAAACTGTTGCTTTTGTGGATTGTGTATGAAGAATTGAAATTAAATCAATAAGAATGAGTCAGGATTGGGATAGAAACTCGACAAAAATCTTGATATGAAACGCAGGTAAATCTGTATAAAACAAATCACATCAATTACAAATTAAAAAACAAAAGATTAGACTCCATAAATGAGATTGAAAAAGCTTTGTTTGAAAATGGTTATGATGTTCCCGTTGAGGAAATTAATAAAAAATTCACCATATAAGAA